>SJYT01071761.1:142921-190384 GCA_006410635.1 Cephalophus harveyi
CTTTGCATGAAATGTTCCCTTGGTATCTCTAATTTTCTTGAAGAGATCTCAACGTAGCCACTATCAACACCACCACCATCATCACCACTGCCTTCATCATAATCATCACCATTAATCACATCCCCACCATCCCCATCCCCCTCCACCAACCCCATCAACATCACCAGCATCCCCACTTGAACCGCCATCCCACCACCGCCAACTTCACCATCAACACCCCGTCATCCTTACCACCACCATCATCATCACCGCCATCACCATCATGACTTTTGTAAATGAGAAAACTGAGGACACAGAACTGGCAAGGGACAGACAGCAGGTCTAAAACCCAGGTCTTAGGACTCGCAAGTTTGGCCATCTCTCTACCCTACCACAACCCTCCTCAACAACAACACACACACACACACACACACAACTCCATCAACACAATGTCAGCATCTGTCCGGACATTGGCCAGAGGGGCTGTGGGAAAGCCATACAGGAGGGCTACAGGATTCGGCTCCGTGACCTCTCTGATCTCACTGGCTTCTACTCCCTCCTTCACTCCAGCCATCCTCTCTTCCTCGTGTTCATCACATACCCAGGCACCATCCCAGTTGAGGACCTTTGCTCTAGCTCGAGAACTTTTTCTGTAAAGACCCAGTTGAAGTCCCTGGGTCAGACAATATAATACGTAAACAAATGAACATGGCTATCATCCAGTGAAATTTTATTACAAAAACAGACAGCAGGCTGGTGACCCCAGGGGTCATGGTTCACCTAAGTTCATCTGCTATTGCTGTTCCCTCTGCCCGGAGTCCTCCTCTTTCCTTGGGAGAAAACATCTCCATATTAACGCCTTCCCCTTCTTTAGGCTTTTACACAAATATCACTTTCTCCATGAAGCTCACTCTGACCACTTTTTTCTCCTAATAAATAATTTTTCCCTAATGAATAAAACTAATTACTTTAAAGTGAACAATTCAGGGACATCTAGAACATTCAGGATGCTGTGCTAAAACCACTTGTGCCTAGTTGCAGGGCATTTCCCTCCCTCCAAAGCAATACCCAGTGTTTACTGTTCTAACCCTACAGCCTCTACCCACCCTGCTGCCTGCCTCTCCAGATCCCTCTGTCTTTTTATATATAATGTACATTTTTTTAATGTGGATCATTTTTTAAATCTTTATTGAATTTGCTACAACATTGCTTCTGTTTTATGTTTTTGGCCCCAAGGCATGTGAGATCTTAGCTCCCCAACCAGGGGTTGAACCCTCACCCTCTGTACTGGAAGGGGAAATCATAGCCACCGGACCAGCAGGGAAGTACCCCTCTGCCTCTCTTTTACTTTGCAGTTTTAATTTCTCCTGCATGCATCACCCTGCAACATTCTATATGGCTTATTGCCCGTCTCCAACCCTCCTTCCCCTGGAATGAAGGCTTCACCAAAGAAGAGATCTTTATTTTGTTCCCTACTGTCTCCTAAACACCCAGAGTAGTACTTTGGCACATAGTAAATACTCGAGAACTTGTTGATGAAGAGACTGATAAACAGATGGAGGGGCAGGACCACAGGGAAGAGAGGGCTTCCAAATGAACTTTAAAACAATAAAACCACATCACACATTGTCGTCTTTCCTGAGCCTGCACTCTTCTCCGGGAAATGGAAGGGGCAGGGTGCACACCGCCTCCCAGCCCTGCCCCTTGGGTATGTCTCCTCCTATCTTACTGGGTCAGTTATACTGACCAGGGACCAAGTGCCCCTTTTCCTGGAGCAGTGAACAAAGAGTAGGGGCTCTCATCAGATAGGCATGGCTGGGCTTCTGGGTCCTCTGTCCACCAGGTAGCCACAGGATACCTCCCCAACCTCCCTGAACCACAATTTCCTAAAGCGAAAATGAAAGTCGCTCAGTCGTGTCCGACTCCTTGCAACTCCATGGACTGTAGCCTACCAGGCTGCTCCATCCATGGGAATTCTCCAAGGAAGAATACCGGAGTGGGTCGCCATGCCCTCCTCCAGGGATCTCCCCAACCCAGGGATCGAACCCAGGTCTCCCATACTGCAGGCATATTCTTTACCATCTGAGCCACGAGGGAAGCCATGTTTCCTAATTGGTGTAATAACATAACCAAATACCCTTTGTAAGGTTCAGATTAAGAGTATGATTAGCACAGTGCCACGCACTGGATGGGCAAACTCTATTTTCAGCCTTCCTGCTCTCTGTCTTGGCTCCCCAAACATCCCCTCCCAGTGGCTTCACCCCTTTCCCTCTCCTTCTCTGTCTCTTGTTTAGTGAACATTTCCTTCAAGAGAAGACAGATCCCCCTGTCCTCTTGCAAACACTAATGACCTCCTTAAAAATGTCCTTTCCAAGGAAAATCATTTTCCAAATGTACTTTCGGGCTTACTATGCTTTTGCCCACACTGGTTTTCACAGTTAAGAAAGTTTGGCCACAAAAATTGACTTTTCACTGCAAAAGTAATCCCCATCTCTCAGCAAAGCCCAAATTTGGCCACTTTTGTCTTCACTATGTTTTCCCTGGGTTAAAGAAGAAAAGAAAGTGTGGGGAGATTGGGGAGGAGGAGGGAGGTGAGCCGACCCCTGAGAAAAGCCACTGGCATTGACAGTTGGCCCCTGAAGCACAGCTGTGGCTATTCTGTTAGAGAAATAAACAGGACTGTTTGCTCATGAAAAAAATGCCCCAATTTTTCATAAGGTATTCATAAAAATATTTGCATTTCCCTGTGAGTAATAACTACTTCTGCTGTCCCCAGAATTTTTGCATCATCTACTTGAAAGAAGCTGAACAGACTATTTAGAAAGCCTTCCCAATCAGATCCACCCAGCGACCTAGGCACGTTATGATGTAGTCGTGACTGTGCGCAAGGAAGGGCTGGGAGTCTGAGGTGTAAAGAGATCAGGGCAAGCCAGGCCCCAGCCCGAACCTGACAGCAACATCATCGGCGATTCAATAAATCCACCACAGCAAAGTGGATTTATTTTGCAGATGCAGGAACAAGCCCAGAGAGGCCAAATATCCAGCCTAGGGTCACACAGCCACTAAGTGGCTGAACTGGAATTTGAACCCAAGAATACCTAGTTCTTAATTCCCGATCCTCGAGACTGACATGAAGATAGTTCAAGGGACAGAGGAGAACTAGGCCGTGAGAAAGCTCCCCCCAAGTCTGAGGCCATGGAAGCCCCAAACCAGCACAGCACAGTGGCACCTGTAGAGAGGTTTCCAGTGCAGAGGTGAAATCTCCTAAGCTGGGGTGCAGAAAAGAATTCTGATTCCCACCAGCCTTCCCCCAAACATGTACTTCCACCTCTCAGCAGACAGCGCCACCGTTCACCCAGCCACTTAGGCCAAAAGCCTCAGTGTCATCCCCCCATCCCATCCTCTTCGTGGCCTCTGCAGTATAATCAGCCTCCATGATGGTCCAGTGATTCTTTTTTTTTCGGTCATGCTGCCTGGCATGTGAGATCTTGGTTTCCAGACCAGGGATCGAACCTGCACCTTCTGCAGTGGAAGCACAGAGTCTTAACCACTGGACCACCAAGAAGTCCCAGCCCAGGGATTCCTGCCTCCTGGGACTCACAGCCTGTGCAGGCCCCCCATGCGCTGAACCTGTGTAACCAAGGGGATGTGGGGGACACGACAGGACTGTGCCCTCTGCCCTGGGACACTCACTCTGAGGATGCCTATGGAGGGGCCCATGTGGCCAGGAGCTGAGACCTCCAGGAAACAGGCAGGGTTAATTTGCCAGTCGTGTGCGTGAGCACCTTTGGAAGTGGGTCTTTCAGCCCCAGTCAAGCGTTCAGGTGAGGCAGCTTCAGCTAATATCTTGACTGTGACCTGAGACCCAAAGCCAGCACCACCCAGCTGAGTCACTCCCTAATTCCTGACTCACAGAAAGGAAGTCACTCAATCATGTCCAACTCTTTGTGACCCCAAGGACTGTAGCCTTCCAGGCTCCTCTGTCCATGGGACTTTTCAGGCAGAGTACTGGAGTGGGTTGCCATTTCCTTCTCCAGGGGATCTTCCCGACCCAGGGATTGAACCCAGGTCTAACGCATGGCAGGCAGACGCTTTACCATCTGAGCCACCAGGGAAGCGTAAAGAGTGTGAGTTAACAAGTGTTGACGGTTGTTCTAAGCTGCTAAGTAACCTTTTACATGGCAACAGCTAACTAACAATCTTCCACCTGCAACCATCCACCAAGTTGTATAGATTCTCCTTCCCAATGACATTTCGACTCTGCCATCTCCCTGCCCTTCCACAGTGCGCCGCTGCCCGGGTCCAGGCCACTGCCGCCTCTCACAGGATGACCGCAGCAGCCTCCGATGGCCTCCCTGCCTCCACCCGGTTCCCATCCAACCCCCTGCCCGTGTTGCAGCCTAGGTCAGTCTACAAAAGCAAACCACTTCTAGTCTCTCCAATGGCTCCCCAAGGTCCCTGGGATAAAACCTGAACTCTTCACCATGACCCACAAGGCCTGCAGGCTAAAGCCCACCTGTCTCTCTCCCCAGCCTCACCTCCTGGTTCACTCGTGCCAGCTGCAGTGGGCTGCCTTTGCTCCCTCCTCCCCCCTGACTCTGAGTCTGTGTTCCAGCTGTTTCTTCTGCCTGAAACACTCTCCCTATGACTCTTTCTTTGGTTTCCAGCTAAGAGGTCACCTCCTTCGAGAGGCCTTTGCTGATTACTTTGTCTAACAGATACTCCCTATTTCATCTTGTTTACCCACTCCCCTTATAAACTGTGCGTGCACGCATGCTAAGTTGTTTCAGTCCGGTCTGATTCTTTGCAACCCTATGGATTGTAGCCCGCCAGGCTCCTCTGTCCATGGGAGGATTTCCCATGCAAGAATACTGGAGGAGGCTTCCATGCCCTCCTCCAAGGGATCTTTCCGGCTCAGGGATCAAACCCATGTTTCCTACGTCTCCTGCATGGCAGGTGGTTTCTTTACCACTAGCATCACCTGGGAAGTTCCTATAAACTATAATGACCTTAAACTATTTTATGCATTTAGCTTTTAAGCTTGCTTATTGTCACCCACCCCTCCCACCCCTTAGAAGGTTACTCCTCAAAAGCTAGCACCACGACTATACCTAGCGCCTGGCTGAGTAGGTACACAATAAAATGCCTTAAATGGATGAGTGAATGAAGCCCATGTCTTAATGTGACCCCAGAAAAAAAATCCCTATAATTTCAGAGCTTGAAACTCCCATCAAGAAAACCATTAACTCACTTCCTGTGTGGTCTTGGGGAGTCCCTTCCTCTCTCTGGGCCTTAGTTTCTTCAGATGAGGGAACTGGGTCCATGAATTCTCAGGTCCCATGGGTCTTTATCGTTGACACATAAGCAGTTAAGCCACACTCTGGGGAAGGTCCTGTGCTGCTGGACAGGACCAGAGGGCCTCACCTTGGGTTTTCCAGAGCCAGTACATTGTCCTTAAAGATCAACTCAAGATAGCTTCTCTACAGAAAGAACTGCTTTGTTTAAGGACTGTTTAAATTCCTGACCTGGGGATTTCCCCGGTGGTCTAGGAGCTAAGAATCTGCCTTGCAATGCAGGGGACACAGGTTCGAGGCCTGGCCTGGGAACTAAGATCCCACATGCCATGGAGCAACTAAGTCCACGCGCTACAACTACTGACCCCGAGCACCATGGCAAGAGTCCGGGAGCCGCAACAAAAGATCCTGCACAGGACATGCAAGCAACCTAGAGGTCCATCGGCAGATGAATGGATAAGAAAGCTGTGGTACATATACACAATGGAATATTACTCAGCTACTAAAAATAATGCATTTGAATCCGTTCTAATGAGGTGGATGAAACTGGAGCCTATTATACAGAGTGAAGTAAATCAGAAAGAAAAACACGAATACAGTATATTAACGCATATATATGGAATTTAGAAAGATGGTAACAATGACTCTATATGCGAGACAGCAAAGAGACACAGTTGTAAAGAGACTTTTGGACTCTGTGGGAGAAGGCGAGGGTGGGATGATTTGAGAGAATAGCATTGAAACATGTATATTATCATATGTGAAACAGATCATCAGTCCAGGTTCGATGCATGAGACAGGGTGCTCAGGGCTGGTGCACTGGGACAACCCAGAAGGATGGGATGGGGAGGCAGGTGAGAGGGGGGTTCAGGATGGGGAACATATGTACACCTGTGGCTGATTCATGTCAATGTACGGCAAAAACCACTACAATACTGCAAAGTAATTAGCCTCCAATTAAAATAAATAAATTAAAAAAGAAAAAAAGGTCCTGCACAATGCAACGAAGACCTGATGCAGCCGAATAAATAAATAATGTATTTTTTAAAATTCCTGACCAAGTAAAGTCCAGAGCTACTTCTACCACAAGCACAGGTTCCCGAAGATGAACCAGAGCACCTGTGTTCTCTCCAAGGACCTGCCCATGCTTGTTCAGCCCACAAAGATGTGCTGGGCATCTGATTAAAACCCCACTATAGGTGATCACTCACAGAAGACCAAAGATGGTGCCTGGGAGGTGGAGCATCCCCCTGGGGCCGTTCAGAGGCAGAGTCTATGTGGGTCCCATAACCCTTTCCGTTCCCTTCCCTTCACTTCCTAATTCCCATTACACAGCAGAGAAAATGGGGACAAGGTGGTCAGCCTTACAAAGTCTTTCTCTAAAATGCTCCTTTAATTGTAAAATGGCCAAGGAAAGCTGTATTTGGCAGATTAAATTTCTACCTCTAGGATTTCAGACTCTAACTTGAATACAGAAAGGAGAGCCTGATGCAAGCAGATGTGTGAGTAGGACATGATCATTTTAATTTCTTAATGATACTATAAGAAATCACTACACATTTAGTGGCTTTAAAATAACATGAATTTATTATCTGAAAGTTCTGGAAGTCAGAAAGCTGAAATCAGATTCACTGGGCTAAAACCAAAGTGTTGGCAAGGCTGATTCCTTCCGGAGGTTCTAGGAGAGACTCTTTGCAATGCCTTTTCCGACTCCTAGAGGCTGACTGCATTCCTCGGCTTGTAGTCCATTCCTGCATCTTAAAAGCCAGCAGTCGCTGGCTGAGTGTTTCTCAAGCTGCATCACTCTGGCCTCGCTTTCTGTAGCCAAATCTCCCTCTGCCTCCTTCCTATAAAGACCTTTGTGATTACACTGGGCCCATCAGGTTAATCCAGGCAAACCTCCCCATCTCAAGATTCTTTAATTAATTTAATTAACTTAATTAACTGAAAAGTCCCTTTACCGCCGAGGTAACATTTTCACAAGTTACAGGGATTTCAGATGTTGACATCTTTGGGAGCCCTTGTTTAGCCTGCCATAAGCGGTGATTTAAGATCACACATTCCCAGATCAGACGGCCTGGGTTTACATCCCAACTGTGTCCTTTCCTAGCTGTGTGATTCTGGGAAAGTCACTCAACCTCTCTGTGCTTCCACTGACTCTTTTGTGACCTCACAGACCCAGGAGACATGAGCGTGTAAAGCATTTCAGCACGGTGAGGAAAGCTCAGTGAGAAAAGGGTGTAATTATTCCCTCCTCTCCACCAGACTCAGCACTAATGGATGCCAGAGCGGGGAGGGGCCTTGGTGATCACACAGCCTGCCCCTCATCCAACAGCTGGGGACTCAGAGGCCCAGAGAGAAGTGAGTCATGTGGGGCACAGCACTTTCTCACAAAGCCTGGATGCCCTCTAATAACCAACCTGGCACCAACTTGCTGGAAGGAGGGTCCAGCAGGGCAGAGGCCACAACCTGCTGCACCAGCACCCTGCCCTGCACCCAGCAGATGCTGAGGAGGCTGCAGCCAGAAAGTACAGGGAGGGGGTGGGAGGCTCTCCCCCCTAGCACGCCAGCAGGAAGCACCCGCAGGTGTGGCGCCCTGGCCTGACCTCGCACCCGCAGTTCCCACCCCACCCAGCGGGCTCGCAGGGCCAGAATCAGACTCGACACGTCCCCCCCAGGAGAGGTCAGAGGACTCGTCTCAGCCAGGGACGTCGAGACCCAAGTTCAGGGCCAAGAGAAAGCTCTGCACTAATCAGTCCAGACTGATCAAACATCATTCGGGCCCCTCGCTTTCTTCCCTCTCTGCGTGACCTCAGATGGGACGCCTCCCCTCTTCCTTTCCGCATCAGAAAAGAGAAGACCAGATCAGTGATCCTCAATCTGCAATCCCCACTTCCATGGATTTCAGAGAGTTCTGAAAGAGCCGTTCCTGGACACACAGCCGAAGCGCGTGCCCAGCTTGCTTGTCCAGATGTCGAAGTTCACCAGCGTGTGCAATTCAGGCTGAACAGACATGTTGGAAGGTGTCTGCGATCAACAAAATGGGGGAAACAGTGACTCACCCCACACAATGGCCGGGTGAGCAGGCAAACTCCTCCACAAAAGGAGAGAAGGATCAGCATGGGCCCTTGGCAGAAACTCAACTAGGCTCCACTGCAACTAACCAAAGAGGGCTGACTCACCCCAGGGGTTCCCCTCCCACAAGGCTGGCTTAGGCAGGCGATGCTGTAGATGGTCCAGTTTCTGCGACCATCACACTGGCCTCCAGCTGACACCCAGGATTCCCACAAGGCCTTCCCGAGGGCCTTTCCCATGATCTCAGGGGCAGCTAAAAGCAGATATTCAAACAGAGGGGTCGTGGGGTAGCCTGCAGGGCAAAAGCCAGACCTTCACTTTCTTCCTCGCTGGGAAAATTTCCTGCCTCAGGACCTTTGCACATGTCATTCCCTTGGTCAGATACACATTCCATTATCTTGTGTTTTTTTTTTTTAATGA
Source organism: Cephalophus harveyi (assembly GCA_006410635.1). Lineage (NCBI taxonomy): Eukaryota > Metazoa > Chordata > Mammalia > Artiodactyla > Bovidae > Cephalophus > Cephalophus harveyi. The sequence goes on from SJYT01071761.1 coordinate 151,690, forward strand.
AATATTTCAAGCTTACAGAGAGTTTTAAAAAAACTTTTTGATGTATACCCACAGGTTTTGTGAAAATAATTCATTCACCCACTCTCTGTTGACAGTGGGTTATTTCCAAATTTTTACCATCACAAATGATGCTGCTCTGAGCACTCTGACACACATCACCCCCACCTCCTCCAACAAGTATTCAGATCTCATTCCTCAAACCCTCTTCCCATCAATCCAAGAGTTATGTCTCCATGTTTCTCCCTGACGGCTCCCCAGTCTCTCCATCAAAGCGCTTATCGTGATTTATGTCTTTATTAGGCCCCCATCTAAAGGGACAGAGGCCATGTCCCCTTTGCTATTGAGCGCTCAGTGAGAGGTCACTGAGCAGACCTCAGTTAGTGTCTGCACTGCAAATGAGTGAGAGAACGAATGAGTGAGTGAGCGAGGTATCACCCCAGAAGCAGGCCGTGCTGGGCTCCTTTCCACCCAGGACTCTGAGAGATGACCTGGTACATCTGCCTACCTCTTGCTCGGCCCTCAAACGGATGGGAAGAGGGGCCATGAATCCCCTGGAGATCTTGGGTTCCTGAAGTTTCAGAGAACCCTGAGCCCTGAAGCAGAGAGCCCTGAGAGCTGGAGGGTCCGAGGCCCTGGGCCAGGCCCTCAGTGCCAAGCCCAAGGTGAGGTTCCGGAGACCTTCACCTGGGCCTTCCCAGGGCTCCTTGCGGCCAGGCACCTGGTCCGGCCCCACCTCAGCAGGTTTGGGAAACAGGCTTCTGCTGGCCACGCCCAGTCGTGAGAAGCCGCTGCTCTGGGACCCCGCTACCTGGGCCAGGGGCTGCCCCCTCCTTCGTGGCATCCCCGTGCTGCTGAAACAGACCAGCCCCCACCTGCCTTGGGTCGGGTCACGGGGCAGGGCTGGGCAAGGCATCTTCACTTGCTATCGATCACTTAGGGTCTCTGTTCCCAAAACAAGAGAAAGTGCTGGAAATAGAAAACTGGGTGGCATCCAAAAACAACAGCAACAGTAATAGACGTAGCTGGTGTTCCTGAGCAGCCTCTCTGCAGGCTGGCCCCCTGCATCCTCCCCGCTCTCGACAAGGAGGAGCCGCTGTGACAGATGAGGACACTGCGGGCAGGGAGCCATCCTCCCCTTGCTCTGGGGGATGCCAGGGCCTTAGCCAAGCAGGCTTCGGGACCAGCCCCTGAAGCAGACTGGTCACAGAGCGACAGACAGGCCACAGTGCTAAGAGTGGTGATATTTCATTTTATTTTATGATATTTTATTTGCCTGTGCTGTGTCTTTGGTGCAAGGCGCAGGCTTTCTCTAGTTGTGGCATGCGGGCTTCGTTACCCCACTGCAGGTGGGATCTCAGTCCCCCAACCAGGAATCAAACCCGCATTCCTTGTATTGGAAGGCGAGTTCCTAACCATTGAACCACCAGGGAAGTCCTGAACGATGATATTCGTAAAAAGACAAGCAGCACCAGCCTCCTGCCGGTCCATCCAGGCCCCTCTGCTGCAGACTTCGGGGCGCTCTGTCAGAAGTCCACCCTCCAAGCACCCAGGGCAGACCCCCCCATTCAATTCCTGGCTGCCCACCTCTTTTTAAGCGTGTGGCCTGTGACTAGCTGCCTCCCTTCCGGCCTCCATTTCCTCCTCTGTGAAATGGGCGAATGCTCACTGGATTGGGGGGGTCAGCTGAGGAAAAGCCCAGGAGGCATTCAGTATTGAATGGATCCTGGCAGCTTCCCTAGTGGCCAAGGGGTGGGGGCGGGGGAAGCCATTCTGGTCCTGAACCTGCCCTGGTCCCTTCAAGGACTGAACCCTGGGGATGGGAGTGACCGGAGTAACCACTACACACACACACACACTCACACACACACTCACTCACTCACACAAGACACACACACACACACACACTCTCACTCACTCACTCACCCACTCACACACACAAGACTGGCTTCGTTCCGAACACAGAGGCTGCTGAAGGGCACTCGTGCGTCTGCCCCAGCACCACGAGGGTGCAGGCGATGACCGCCTGGCGTGGAGAGCACCCTAGGACCCCGGGGGGAGGGGGACAATCACAGGCTGCTCCTGCTCCCTGAGTTCCCCGCTCGGAGGCCCTGGGGTCCTGACAAGAAGTTTGCCTGCCCTCCTCACACCATCCTTCTGACACACCTGCTTCCTCGGGACACAGGTGATTTTCCTTTCATTTTACTCTTCAACTCAGCATTACAGCCTGAATTCTGAGTCTCAAGAGCAGGGCTCAGTTGAGCCAAAAACCCCCAAATCAGAGACTACCTCCTCGAGAGGTGGAGAAAGCTGAAATGCCGTGGGATCCCCACACAAGGCACCACTGTCTCCTCCCGCTAATGCTGCCTGTGAGGTGTCAGCCTCCCCATTTCAGAGGTGAGAAGACTGAGGCTCAGAGCCCTGCTGTGTGGTACACAGGCAGGAATGAGAGACGTGGGATTGCAGCCCAGGCCTCTTGGCCTTTCAAAGACAAATGCCTCAGCTGAGGCCAGCATAGTCTGAGAGGAATAGAACTTGAGCCACACTTAAACTGCCTGGGAACCACACCGAATGAGGAAAAAGAAATAAGCGAAATAAATTTTGGTAACATTTCACATTTAACTCGGTGTATCAAATATCATTCAACACGTAATCAGTATAAAAAAATATTAGAGACACTTGACTTTTTTTGGTCATACTTCGTCTCTGAAATAGTATACACTCAGCGCATATCCCAGTTCAGACTGACCACATTTCAGGGGGCTCTGTGGCCATAAATGGTGAGTGGCTACCAGCTTGGACAGTGCAGGTCCAGAGGACCAGAGAAGCAGCAAAGACCAGGGGTGGCCCGTCCATTCATACAGGCATTCATTCACTCACTCAATCTACCAACCAGCATTTACTGGGTACTTACAAGGGGCCAGGCGGGGTCATATAATGTGAATGAGGAGGAGGCAAGCCCCACCCCCATGGGTTTCCACTGCGGAGCTGGGGGACATGGAGAGGGTGGCAGTCAGGAAAGTCACACTCCACTGGCTCAGTCCAGGGTCCTGACCCCAGGAAGACACGCTTGGACGGTCACCTGCCAGGCCAGGGTCCCTGAACTGAAGGTGTGGGACATGTGGGCACACAACACCTCCTTTTCAGGACATCAGAATAACAACCCCTCCCCACTCCCGGCTACAGCACAATTGGCACGAAAACCACCTGGCGTGACTTTCATCCTCAGACCCTGAGGGAGCCCTTCGGATTCGTCCAGACCTGATGGAGGAGTTTTGCTCTCCACCCACCAGCAAGAACGGACAGCGGCAGATCAAGTGGAAACCGGTCAGGCGTGCCTCCGTGGGTGCCAGGGTGGCGGCGGGCAGGGCTGGGGCAGCTGCGGTGACCGCCCCCAAAAGACAGAGCTGACACCGCTCCTGCCGGGAACAAAGGTCTCCTGGACCTGCACCTCCCACCGGGCCGGAGACCCGCAGCAAGCCCTCTAAGGAAGGAAGGGAAGGAAGGAGAAAGGGAGGGAAGGTGGCAGCGGGGGACTGCCCTTTCTGCAAACTCCCCGCGGTCCTCCTCCACAGAGGAGCAGGGGTTCTCTGGCACGCCCGCCCTAGACAGGGACACGGAGCGGCCCTCAGCACACAATGGGTGAGGGGACTGCATGGTACACCGGCGACAGGGTTGGATGTTGGCAACAGACTTAATACCAGCAGTGAGCTTGGCCTCTAACTGCCTAGGTGACCTTGGACCAAACCCTCTGAACCATGGTCTCTGCATCTACAAAATGGGAATAAGATCGTCTACTCTGCTGCTCGGGGTTGCGAGGAATAACTGAGAAAATGCACCTACGGCTCTTGGCACAGGGCAGGGTAAGCATTCAATCAATAACAGCTCTCACTGTTGTCCCGAAGTTGTTGTCACCGGGGCTGTCGACCACAGCCCTTGGCCACATCCTGCTCACTGGCCCATCAGCCAGGTTGCCCTGGGCTGCCTCTCGGGCATTAAATCCTAAGTTTCCCAACTCAGGTTGCCCTGGGCTGCCTCTCGGGCATTAAATCCTAGTTTCCCAACTTCCACAGACTCCAGGTAACATGACGCTGTCCAGCCTTCCAGATCCAGAAAAGCAGGTGGAGTCAACCCCTCCAGGTATGCTAATGGGCACCCACGAGAGCCAGGTACCACGTGGCACTTGAGAGTAAATAAGGACTCTTGTCGGGGAGGGGACACCGCAGACCATTCAGCCGAGGAGGTGAACCAATCAGAGGAGCCCTACCAAGTCCCAAACCCAGGAGACAGCCCACTCTTCACTCCTCCCGCCCCCTGCGCTTACATTCCACTCTGGGTCCATGCCCACATCTGTGATTTCTACAGCAAAACACACGTCTGTCCCCTCTCTGTCTCCACAACTGCCACTTTAGGCTGGGCCAGCATCTGCTCTGTCCCCAGACAGGAGGGACCAGCCTCCCTCCTGCTCTCCTACTGTTCTCACCGCTCCAAACCATCTCCGCCCAGCAGCCTGAGCATCCAAACCCAAACCGAAGCGTGGCATTCTCTCACGCAGTCCTCCAGCGACTTACAGCGAGCTTGGAATAATATCCAAAGCCCCGCACATGACTAGCCCCCACCTGCCTCTCACTGCGGCCCCCACGGTCCACACTCCCTTCCAGGCATCCTGACCTCATCCAATTCCCATGTAGGCTTTGCAGTTGGTGCCCACCTCCAGGCCTTTGCTCCAGCTGTGCCGTTTTCCTGACCACCCCATTCGGGCCCCCTTCTGACACTCCTGAGTCACATGAGCAGTCACGCTGCCTGGGTCCCCACCTACAGTAACACCTCTACCCACGGAGTTGGCCTCCTTCTCTCATCTGGTCCTGCTTTATCTCACTGACTCCACAGTTCTCATCACTATCGGGAATTACCCCTGTTTATGCGTTCACAGATATTTCTATCTGACATGATCGCGTTTGCTGCCTGGTTTACTCTGGGTCACCACCCTGACCCAAAGGCAGGGATGGTATCTGCCTTGGTCACGGCTGACCCCTGGAGTCCAGAACAACGGCGGACACACAGCCCTCTGTGAATGCCTGTGACTGTCTTCCAAGTCACTGAACAGCCACAGGCCAGAGACCCCCCTCCATGAAACGCCACTGACTCTGAGGGGGTGTGGGTACAGGGGGACGGGGACCAGGTACAAGGAAGGAAGCAGATGCCGGTGCCACCAGAGCAACCTTTGCCCCAGTGACCGAGTCCTCAAGCAGCGATGGGGCAGGTGGGGCGTTGTCACTCTGGCGACAGTTGGCTCCTGCAGAGGCCTTGGTGGGGGCCCCAGGGAACCCTGGCTTCTGTGTGGAAGGAGCCCCGAAGGCCCCGCCCCCTCCTCAGGCTCCTAGTTCCCAGTCTCTGCTCAGACACTTGGACCAACATGCTTTCTGGCCCTAAGAAGTATTTACATTTTGATTAAGTCTGGTTTTAAACCACCAGGTAGGCTGGCCTGAGGCCTCGGTGCCCCAGCCAGTCCTGCTGTAGTAAGAGCGTGCTGGGGGGACAGGTAGAAAGGATGGGACCGAGAGGGGGATCACCCACACCCCGAGGAGCCCTCTAACCCCACTCTCTGCCCTAAACTCCCTGCCAGACAGAGGGAACCGCTGACTTTGTGAACAGTATCGGTAAGCAGTGTGGGGAGCCCCAAAGTCCTGCCTGAGAAATAAACCCTCGGGGCGAGGAAAAGGGGTGCCCCACCCAAGCCAGGCCCTCAGGAGAGTGGCCCTCGGACTGCCCTGCCCCTGACCAGGGCCTCCCTCCTGCCAGGTGGTATCTCACCCAGGAAGCAGGAAGTGAGTCTATTTCAAACTGGGGACTTCAGCAGGGCACATTTTTATCCTGTTGGATGTACTCTGAGGACTCCAGGAACAGCCAACCATTGTGAGACCTCAGGAGGCTGGGAGAGAGTCCAGTTACTTATTTACAACCTTCAAGTCTCCTTGAAACTGTGATGTTGGAAGCAGCAAGTGACACCCTAAAGGAATGTGGACTCCTGGATTCAACATACCCACCGGGCAAGACATGGTCCCACACTCGCTCCCCGCCACCCCACCTGCAAAGGGAAAAGGTCCAGATAACTAAGAAATGCTTCCAAAAGGTGATTTCCTTCATTTCAGGCCCCTTTCAAAGGAAATCAAGCTTCCTTACCAGAAAGCAGGATTCTGTTTTTTCCACCCTGAGCTGCAATGGCAAAAGATTTTAAGCCTGTGAGCTCCAAACAGATGGCAATGACTGCCTGGAGTTCCAGGACTAGAGACAGGATTCAGGCTCAGTGGACAGGAGTGGGGCAATTGATTAGCAATGTCTGCCACTGGCAGGAGGAGGGGAATAATGCTATGCATGCTCCGTGCGTGTTTGCAGTTTAAGGCTTAGGTTTTAGCAAAATCAGCAGTGGGAATTCAGAAAACCAGGGATTCATTTGGTAAGAAAGCATGGTCAAAGTAACAACAACAACAAAAAAAGGCAGAAGCTTTTGGAGAACCAAAGAGCAAGCCCGTGGCAATTTCTTGGGCAAAGGGACAAATCACTTCCAGAAAGATCAGGCCACTTCCGAGGCAGCTGTCAGATGGGACATGTCCCAGAGCCACCCCATCCGAGCTGTCAACCACGGTCTACTCTCAGTTCCTCAGATAGACTCAATTCCAGACTTCTCACGAGACAGCGCATGTTTGACCTTTAAGGGCACAGAAATAAATACCCAGAGTTATAAACAGGGTTTGCTGCCGCTGTGGGGAGGTGATGGTGTGTACGTTGTTGGGGGGAGGTTTCCTTGATGATAGGCATCCATTTAAAATCAGGGGGAATAAACTGTAACGGAAATTCTGGTTTATTTATCCAGCTATATGTAACCATATCACTTCGCTGTACACTGGAAACTAATACAACATTGCAAATCAACTATACTTCAGTTTAAAAAAATACTTATTGAATGCTTTCTCTATCCTTATTGGGTTCTTATATTAAAATGGCCAAGTTAACTAAAAAATAAAACAAAAAAGGGTTTGGGAAAGGAGGAGCTGGAGCACAGAATGTTCCATCAGTTAGGCTTCCCCTGGGCAGGGCCATGTGGGACTGGGGTTTACAGCAGGAGAACGTGACAAGCTGCCTAGCAGAGAACCATGGGCATTTTTTCAGGACAAGGGAGGCACCTCTGCCTGTACCGTTCTATCTCAACAGAGGAAAAGGCTCCCAGCATGATTGCCTGAGGCATCTTACCAGGGGGGCCAAAACCTGCTGGGGTTGCTAGCTGGGTCCCCAGTGTGAGAACTAACGGTTTGAGAATCACGGCTAAGGAAAGCCTTACACAAGAGCAAGCAGGATAATTATAGGGTTGGGAGGAGGGTGAGTTCAAAGTGGCCACATCCCTCAGCTGGCCGTCCCAGAGTGACTTCCAGGGAATGCAAGTTATTTCCCAGAGGAGCTAAGGAGACAGTGTCCCTTTCTACAGAACAAAAGGAGACCTGGAAAGGAACTTCTGTTGCATGTGAAACTGGAAGTGAAGGTTCCAGAACAGGCTACACTAACCAGGAGGAGGACGCTCAGTGATGTGGGGTCTCGGGTGTGGAGATCCAGGGGACAGCTCCCCAACCCGCATGCCTCACAGGGCTGTCAAATGCATGGAAGGCTGGGAGAAGGCGCCAACTGCCAGTGCCTGCAACCACGTGACTGAACCTCGAATGCAGTGAGTGGTGAGTCCAGGAGGCCAGACCCAAACAAGAGGTAGCTTGAGATTCTGTGCATCCAGAGTTCAAAGGTGGGCAAAACCAACACCAGGTGTTAGCAGCACCTCGGAGCAAGCAGACACTGGAGGGGGCTCCAGGGGGCTTCTAGGGTGTTGGCTCTGTGATGTGCATGCTTTGCAAAATCCCATCCAGCAGCGCACTGATTGTTTCTGCCTTTTCTACACAAATAGTGAAGTTAATGAAAGGCACTCAGTCGTGTCCGACTCTTTGCAACTCCATGGACAGTCCATGGAATTCTCTAGGCCAGAATACTGGAGTGGGTAGCCTTTCCCTTCTCCAGGGGATCTTCCCAACCCAGGGATCGAACCCAGGTCTTCCACATTGCAGGAGGATTCTTTACCAGCTGAGCCACAAGGGAAGTCCAAGAATACTGGAATGGGTAGCCTATCCTTTCTCCACAGGATCTTCCTGACCCAGGGTCCCCTGCATTGCAGGCAGATTCTTTACCAACTGAGCTATCACCTCAATAAAAAGTTTACCTCCCCTCAACAAAAAAACTGTCTGAAAGTCTTTTGCAAACTTCTAGGTCACAATATTAATATAAGGGAGAGTGTTCTAAAACACAAGTGCTATCAATCTCCTAGAAATGAAAGGCAGGTGAGACAATTTCCCAAAGTCCCAGTTCACCCAATGAGACAATGATAGTGTTGGAGAGATATCAGATTGGAGGAGGCCAGTGATGTGGTCAGGACGGGACAAGAAACAGGGTGATCAGAGCACAAGCCTGGAGGTGGCTCCTCCACTCACCAGGACTGTGGGCCGAGTAAGAGATCCCAGCTCTCTGCTTTGACGACTCCCACTAGGGTGGTGGTGTTCAGTCGCTCAGTCGGGTCCAACTCTTTTCGACCCCATGGACTGCAGCACGCCAGGCTTCCTTGTCCTTCACTATCCTGAGTTTGCTCAAACTCATGTCCATCAAGTCGGTGATGCCATCCAACCATCTCATCCCCCATTGTCCCCTGCTCCTCCTGCCTTCAGTCTTTCCCAGCATCAGAGTCTTTTCCAGTGAGTCAGTTCTTTGCATTAGGTGGACAAAGTACTGGAGCTTCAGCTTCAGCATCAGTCCTTCCAATGAATATTCAGGGTTGATTTCCTTTAGGAATGACTTACACTAGGGTGTAAGCTCCCAGACATAGGACTTAGCCTTATTTGGCACCTGGAATCTTATCTGGTACACAGGGCGAGCTCAATAATCTTGATGAATGAGTAAGGGAACAAAGGAGCAAATAGTACTGATCCCAGGCCTGCACTGTGAGGACCCAACAAGATATCACAGGTACGGTGCTAAGCAGAGCACGTGCAAGCAGTAAATGCTGGATAAACGTTAGGTGGCATCCGAACTTGGGTCTGTGCAAAGTTCTCCCACCACCATAGAGGCATCTCTCCCAGACGTAGGTGCCCTTCTTTCCCCACTAAGGAAGGGTCAGGAGCAAGTGCAAATGCATCTTCTCAAACTATAAGGCCTGAGTCCCGTCCCCTCCCCACTCCCATTCTGCTGCTCCCCAGCCCTGTAAAGTGAAAGGAGGGTGTGAAAATACTGCTGCTTCCAGTCCCCAGGGGATTAGCAGGTGACTGTCAAGCATCTGAAAAGACAGAGTGCTCTCCCTATTATTAAACCAAAATAGATGCATCTTGCTCCCTCCAACCAAAGGTGTCTATTTCAGGTTTAACATAACAATAGTCTTGTTCCCACTCCCTGACTTGGTACCACCTTGCAGAGACATTTAGAGTGAGGGATGGGGCTGCACCTGCATCAGAGTTTCTAGGTACCATCCACTCCCATCTACTGCACCACCAGGGGCAGCAAGGCACCGGCATGGCAGTAAGAAGCCTGCCTTGTGCCTGGAACGGGGCAGGTCGACATAAACTGATTGCCACCCATCGTCAAGAGTCACCAGAGTGACAGCTACATGGGCAGTGCTCCAGAGGGCAAGGCGTGGACAGGAACACGCTCTGATTCTTTGTGACCCTAGGACTGTAGCCCACCAGGCTCCTCTGTCCATGGGATCATCCAGGCAAGAATACTGGAGTGGGCTGCCATTCCCGTCTCTAGGGGATCTTTCCGACCCAGGGAAGGGATGGAAGCCCCATCTCCTGCATCTGGACAGGAACCGAAGCCCCTTAATGCCCAGAGTATTTTTTGTGTACCCTGCTGTTACTCCATTGAAGGCAAACCTTGCCTTGAAGCTTTACAACTACCCCATGGGACGGCAGCATCTGTCAGTTATTAATAAATAATACAGCAGCATGGCCAGAAGAAAGCGGACCGGATCACACATCAGGAGCCCAGGTTCAGGCTGAATGTGCCTCTGTATGACTTTCCAGGCCTCTATTGTCTCATCTGTTAAATGAGAGAGAAAAATACTTCCCCCGCCTTGTTCAAAAGAGGCAAAGAACAGTGTAAGCGAGTCCCACACTCGGGTTCTTGACCTTTAACTACAAGCGATACATACTTTGTTTAGGCTTTAGTTTCTTTATCTATAAAATGAGACAGTTCTTGTCCAAAAGGCTGCCAGAAAGATGACACGGGCTGATACCCCTTGGCACTTGGTGCAGGGCTGACCCGGAGCTAGAGCTCAGTGTCACCGGGATTAAGTTACTAAAGGCACTTTGTCAACCAGCAAGTCAATATGACTGGAGAGCCCCACCCTGTCTCGGCTGGCAAAAGGCATCCCTGAGTTTGTGTAGCACTTCAAATGTACGTATCCTCTGAGGGCAAAAACTGTTTGGGGCTTATTTATTTTTTTTAGAATTCTCTGAAAGACCCCCAAAATAGCCACCTGCCTAAGGCAGGGATCCAGAAACAATGAGCGGACGAGCACCGAGCGAAGGCACCAGGAGACTGAAGGCTGAGCAGGACTGAGAAGGCAGTTCCTTCCTGGCTCCAGGAAGCAGCTCTGCGCCCACCAGCGCCCACGGCAGCCGCGGCCACGCCCTCCAGCGCCAGCCCTGCCAGCGGGATCCACCCACCCACCCACAGCCGAAGAAATGACCCCAAGAGGAGCCTGGGCCCACCTGCCTGCTTCCCCAAGGATGCCAGACTGAACCACTACCTCGGCGTGTCGCTAAAAGGGCAACACAAGTTTCACCGAGTTTCCTGCTGAGTTGTGTCACTTTGGAAACCCAAGGATCCCTCCTTTGTTTTGCGGATGCCAGCTTGCAGAAAGTGGAACAGATTAAGCTACAAAAAACTTGAAGGTCATGGAGAGAAACCCCCCCACCCCCCGAATGATTCCCCACCCTGTCACTGCCCACTTGCTACCACCTGTCCACAGCCGGTTCCGGGGGCCTCTACCACGTGTTTCCACTGCCTTAGACTCCTCTCGCCCCCAACCTAATGTATACTCACCCCTCCAGGGCCAACAAAGGCTCACTTTTGTGCCAAGTTTCTCCTATTACTTGCCAAAGGGACCACCCCTCCCATCCCCTTGCTTCCCAGTCTATCCTGGGCTCATTTACTGAATAAACAGGCTTCCACCTGTGACTGCACGGTGCTTGCTACTGGAAATACAGGGATGAAAGCGCCTCACCCCTGCTTTCAGGAACCCAGTCCAGAAGACAAGACAGGCCAGGAAACAGATGGTTATGCCCAACCTGGGGGACTATAGGACCTATATGAACAGAAGGCTGTAGGACCACAGAAGTAGAAAACCAAACCCAGGGAATCTAGTTAGTTAGTTAGCATTAGTCATTAAGTCATGTCCGACTCTTTGCAACCCCATGGATTGTAGCCTGCCAGGTTTCTCTGTCCATGGGTTTCTCCAGGCAAGGATACTAGAATGGGTTGCCATTTCCTTCTCCAGGGGATCTTCCCGACCCAGGGATTGAAACCGGGTCTCCGACATTGCAGGCAGATTCTTTACCATTTCACCAGGGACGCCCCAATCTAGAATCTAGAAGTTTCTCCAAAGGAGGGATGCTTCATCACGACCTGAAAGGACAAGAAAGTGTCCTCCAAACAGAGGTGGGTGAGAGGGCATTCCAGGCAGAGGCTTCAGAAGGTCAGGGGTCATTGGGAATGGATGGATCGTAAGTGTCTGGGAAGGGACAGGAGTCTGGGGGGGAGAAGACGGAGCCAGTATGTGGGAGGAAAACTGTGATTGGATGGAAGTTTTAGAGTCACCATGCTGTTACCAGGCAAGAGTACTGGAGTGGGATGCCAAATCCCAGGGACGGAGGAGCCTGGTGGGCTGCAGTCCATGGGGTTGCGAAGAGTCGGACACGACTAAGCGACTTCACTTTCACTTTTCACTTTCATGCGTTGGAGAAGGAAATGGCAACCCACTCCAGTGTTCTTGCCTGGAGAATCCCAGGGACGGGGGAGCCTGGTGGGCTGCCTTCTATGGGGTCACACAGAGTCGGACACGACTGAAGTGATTTAGCAGCAGCAGCAGCAGCATGCTGTTACCAAGACCAGGAGGTATTGGGTTGGCCAAAACATTCGTTCGGGTTTTTCCATAAGATGCTACAGAAAAATCCACACGAACTTTTTCCCAACTCAGTATTTTGGGGGCCACTGCAAGAGTCCAGGCAAGAGAAGGAATGAGACTCTGAACCAGGATAGTGGCAGCAGAGGTGAGCGCCAAGGACGGAGGTGATGAGAGGGAGCCAGATGTGGAGAGACTGGGACAGAAGCACCTTCCGGAAGCAGCTCAGCACTTGGGAGCAGTGCTCCTTCCCAGCAGTGGCCAGCTTTTCTAGTTCTCTTGAGCACAGAGCAGCCTCCCAACTGATAAATACTGGGCTTCCCAGGTGGTGGAGTAATAAAGAATCCACCTACCAATGCAGGAGACGCGAGAGACGAAGCTTTGATCCCGGAGTCAGGAAGATCCCCGGGAGTAGGAAATGGCAACCCTTGCCAGGATTCTTGTCTGGACAGAGGAACCTGGCAGGCTACAGACCATGGGGTCTCACAGAGTCAGACATGACTGAGCACACACACACACACACACACACACACGCATGTTGAACTAAAAGTTTTAAATCCTAGAAGGATCCCTGAAATGTAGGTATTTGACATGCCAGATTCTGATCGGAGAGGAACAAAGAGCACGGTTGCACAAACTGATAGAAACAAGAGAACCCATCCCCCAATCAGGCCAAAGACGGCTCCACAGAAGCGCAATGAAACTGCTTCCAGGAAGTCAATAGATAGGTCCTGGATCATGGGGAGACTCAGGCATAGAGAACATCTGGCACAAGACACAGGGAAATTACTCTCTTCCAGGCCTCTGCTCATCACTGTCTGGGAGGCTGTGTGACTATGGTCAAGTCACCAACCCTCTCTGGGCTTCAGAGCCTACATATGGGATCTTCCCAACCCAGGAATTGAGCCCCATTTTCTTACAATGCAGGCAGATTCTTTACCATCTGAGCCACTAGGGAAGCCCAAGAACACTGGAGTGGGTAGCCTGTCCTTTCTCCAGGGGATCTTCCCGACCCAGGAGTCAAACCGGGGTCTCCTGCCTTGCAGGCAGATTCTTTACCAGCTGAGCTACCAGGGGAAGCCCAGATGAGAATTCAGAGGCTACAATATGCCCACTGGCTACTGCCATCCTTGACTCCCACAGTGGGAGGGAGAGCAGGCCAGGCCCCACCTCCTACTCTGTCCCGCACTCTGCCCAGAATACCCACTCCTCAAAGCAAAGACATTAAGCGCTTCTGCTGTCGAGGGAGATGCCTATTTACAGCTCTCAGTGAGTGGACCAGTCTTAGGTCTTCAGAAGCAGAGGAAAAGGTGCTCAGAAATCCTTGATCACAACAAGGTCGAAAATAGCTACAGGCTCAATTTTCAGGAACCTCTCAGAATCTTTGAGTAAAGGCCATATATACACGTGGTTCTGGACAGAAAACAGCTCCAAGGAGCTCTCACAGCACCAAAAAAACAAAGAAACAAACAACCTTACTCTCCCCACCCCTCAAACCTTTTTTTTTTTTTTAATGAAAGAATTCTTTTAAAATGACAGTTCTGCAAAGAAAATATGCTCCCCTACCATATTTTCTCATGCAGTTAAAAATACAAGTGTTGCAGAGAAAAAAGTTTTGTTTGAGGTCAGAAGGGGGGAAAAGGCATGTTTTTTTGAAATCTTGGAAAATAAACAGATTCAGCCTTCATCTGCCGGCTCTCTGGGAATGTGACCCAAAGTGCTGCTGGGGGCTCGGAGAGCTGTTTAAAGGAAAGTTCAAGGGCACGCCAGAGGCTGGGGATTAGTAGCTCGGACATTGCGTCTCTCCCTCCAGAGGAGAAGCTGCGTGAAGGGGTGAGACGGCGGGGAAACAAGGGCCCCATGGGGCAGGTCCGTATCTGATCGGGCCAGCTGGGGACACACTAGAGGCGGGCAGGAGCAGCGACACCAGTGAGGGGTGGTGGAAATGCTGTCCACTCGGGGGCCAGGGTCACCCTGGGTGGTCCCTTGGTCTGACCCGTCCACTCTCAGCAGTGGCTCAAGAACCCACAATAAAGCCGGCTCCAGGGAAAGTCAGGAAGCAGGGCTCAGCAGTGACTTGTGCACTGGATGCTTATTTAGTAAACATCTACTGTGTGCTCAGACCGAGCAACTGGACACCGCAGCTACAACCAACAAGACAAGGCCCTGGCCTGCATGGAGCTTACATCCGGGTGCACAGAGCCCCTCCACTCTCTCCTCCCCCTCCCCAGCCTGTGAGCCTCCTGACAAACCTGGTAGGCCCTGATGTGTGCCGAGCCCCCACCAACAAGGACTGGAGTGGGCCACGCCCCTGGGCTCAAGGCTCATAAACTCCTGGCGGTGGGAGTAATCCTGCAGGTAGTCAGGGTGGGAGGAGAACAGACCTGGCACCTGGGGTGGTGTGTGGGCAGCCAGAGAGATGTGCCCGTGTAGGATGTAGGAGTTAGACATCTCCTGCCCCCCCACAGCTCTGAGCTAACCCTGGGACCAAGAAACAGAGTCACGGGCTCCATTCCTAAATATGAGAACCGCCCAGCCCAGAGAGGGGGAACAGAAAGCCAAGGATTCGGACGCATTGGGCAGCAGCAGCGCTCCAAGCAGGACTTCGGAACCGGCCAAGGCCCAGTTTGGACCTGAGGCTCGTCGTTCACGAGTTGCGTCTACCTGGAAAGCCACTTCGCCTCTCTGAATCGGACTCCTCTAGGGTTGGCACAGCCAACCTCCCAGAGACCAGCTTGCCCCTGGCACCTGATAACGCAGAGAACGACCTCCCTCCTGCTGGACTTTACAGAGGTGTGAACAGTGGTGTAAGAGGCAGGGCAGGTGGCCATGGATTTTGCCAGAGAAATTCCAACACGTTTTAAAAGATACAATGTCACCTGAGCTAAGTCTGAGATAGGAATACAATTTCTACAAGAAGAAAAAGAGAAGGTATTCGAAGCCCAGAGGAAACAGGCATTTTTTTTCCCCCTGGGGGCCTTCTACTGACATTTCTAAGTCCTGAAATGAAAGATTTGCAATGAAGAGAAAAAGTAAAACTGGTAATAATAATACACAACATTTTTAAAAAAAGTTTAAAAAAAAGATTTGCAATGAATTATGACTAGATGGATGGATATAGCTTTTTGTTCCTTCCTTCCCCTCCTTCCTGCTCTTCAACATAAATTTATTGAGCACTTATTATGTGCTGCAGAAGAAGATTGGTGAGACAGACACGGATGTCTCTGGGAGCTGACATCTGACCTGTTGACATCTGACCCTCACAGTCACCCAGAGTTGATTTGGTCAAGTTAAGAAGCTTGAATTACACACAGCAGAATCGGATCAAAGGAAACTCCATCAGCCTTCACCACCCCGCCCCCCAACTCCCCACCCCCCTACTTTTCCCACCAAAACCACCACACCCAGACAAGGGAATGAGTGACCATCTAAGTGGAGGGCTAAAATAATCAGAGACAACCGACTTTTCGGCTCCCCTGAAACTCCCCAGCTGCTCCTGTAAATAATCATTTAGACTGCAGAACAACCTTTTCCCTTCAAATTATAGCAAGTGGAAAAATAGAGTCCACAGAGACCCGCAAACTCCTGGGAGAGTTGATTTTGCTCTTGTGGCTTAAGGAAGGGTAAGGGGGCCACAGAGGCCCCAGGTGGGAATCCCCACCACACCATTAGACCTGGCTGAAAAGCCAGTCACAGGCTGTGGCAAGCGCGTTAAGGCAAAACACCTAATATACAAACACACTCTTTATCCCAAGAGGGCAGATTTTACTTCAAAAGGCTTAAAGCACGCAGGGAACTTGATTAATCAAAGAAATTTATTCACCCAGATTAACTCAGCCTGAAGACTTCAAAATCGCCCTGATGAAATATTAAAGATGGTTGAACTGGCTGAAGGGTACAGGAGCTTCATCATACCATCCTCTCTGTGTCTGAGTACACCTGAAATTTTTCAAAATTTAAAGTTTTAAAAAGACAGCTGAAAGAACAAGATACCTTAAGGCTATAGGATAAATAAAAATAAAATATTCATAGTACGGTTAATAAATATAATAACCACCCCCCTTCCCCCAACATGGGAATTCCCTGGGGGCCCTGGGGTTAGGACTCATCACTCACTGTTATGGCCTCAGATTCAGTCCCTGAACGGGGAAGTAAGATCCCACAAGCCATGCAGTAACAATAAAACAAAAAATACACAAAACAAAGACAACTGGATTTCTGGGGTGTTTTGCTCTATAAACTACTTCTACCTGCATAGCATCTAATTTGAACTGTAAAATAGGTATCATTAGTCCCATTTTGCAGACAGGACAGTCTTGCCCGAGGGCTTTCTGCCCAGAAGCTTAGGTAAGAACTTGAAGGCGGGAGGAGGAAGGGACAGCACACAAGAGGATGAGGTGGTTGGATGGCATCACTGACTCAACGGACACGAGTTTGAGTAAACTCTGGGAACTGGTGATGGACAGGGAGGCCTGGCGTGCTGCAGTCCATGGGGTTGCAAAGAGTCAGACATGACTGAGTGACTGAACTGAACTGAAGAACTTGAACTGGGCCCCAGGGCCTGTTACAATGATGGCCTTCATCCCTGGCTCTGGCCCAGCCCGAGCAGCTCCGGGCTCCTCTATTTCTGCCTCAGGGCATGTGGCCTTATCAGTCAGTTGCTATTTTTTTAATGCTAAAATATTTTGTCCACCCCTACTCCCTTTCCCAGGCCACCTCATCCTATTCCTGCATCACAGGGCAGGATTTTAAGAACTGAGCCATGCCCCCACTCCAAGCCACGGGGGACTATCTATTCAGTCGCCCACCAGGGCTTCAGTCCAGCATCCATCTTCCCGGCTGGATCTTGGGGTCAAACTCTTACTGGGCTAGTGGATGGTCCTCAGTATAAAGTGCTTCCAGTGGCCAGGAGATGGTGAAGGACAGGGAAGCCTGGTGTGCTGCAGTCCACGGGATCGCAAAGATTCGGACACGACTGAGCGACTGAACAACAAAAGTGGCGTGAGTCAAGTCATCATAACAGAGCGCTTCCCAAGGCCAGCCTGAAACAATCCAGCCCCGACGATCTTTTCAGAAACCTTGTCTGGGCGAGAGACTGGCCACAGATTGATCTCTGCCCGGGGAGTGTGGAGCCGGGGCAGGGGGCGGTGCAGTGGGTGGGTGGGTGGAGAGGCTGGCTCAGGAAGACCTTTTCTCCCCACCCACCTTCCTCTCACTGCATCTTCAGACCATCCAGGAAACATTTTAAGGGACTGTCTTAACCCCTTTCATTTGAGGCCCATTTGAGAAAACACTAGTGCATTACTGTCTCTGCTTCTGCTCACCCACTCTCCCCTCGCCGGGCCTGTAATTTCTAGTCTCCCCACCTACAGGTCACCTCCAAGCCCAGGGGCCCTAAGTGCGTCAGCCAGCGCTGACCCCATGATGTATGCGTTTGATGACTTCACTCCTGACACCAGCCCGTAGACATTCTCTGTTTGTATACTCAGAACTTCTGTTATGTCTGAAACCTCGTAACCTTTCCCAAAGAACACATCGTACCTGTTCTGAGCTCTGGGGAGTTTTGCAACGGCCTTCGGCCAAAAGCAACACGGCTCAGAGCCAGATCCCCACGCAGAGGAGCAAAGCCTCCCCGCAGCGCAGGGCTAAGAGCTCAGGGTGTCTGCCCTCCGCACAGCCCTGCCCAGGCCCCGTCCCAGACAGCAGGAGAGATGTTCCTTCTTTAGGGACAGTCCCGAGGGGGACATCCCTTTTCAAGGCCGCAGCTTTTGCCTGGCACACACAACTGGGGAGATCTAGCAGGCGCCTTCTAGAACCCAGCACACACGCTCAGGCCTGCCATGCCTTCTCTGCTATTCCCTTTGACCACTTCCTCATGCTTCCTCAGCTGCAGATGACAACTCCCAATATTCATTCATTGACCAGCAGAGCGATCCAGAGCTACAACACCCAACACAGAAACCACCAGAGGCGGGTAGCTACTGAGCACCCAAGATGCGGCCGCTCCAAACGCCGACCTTAAAATACATACTGGATTTTGAACACTCGGCATGAATCAAACCTGCCAGATATCTTACTAGGAATATTTATACAGATGACATGTTAACACTAATCTTGTGCATATAGTGGACTGAATAAAATATTAAAGTAATTTCAGATGTTTCTCTCTTACTTTTTTTTCTTTTACTTTTTTTTAATGGGACTAGACATTTTCAGTTTCACAGGAGGCTCAATTGAATTTCCTACTGGCCGGCGCTGGTCTAGACAGTGACTGTGAGCCACTACCTGGGTCCAAACCTCAGGTCCATTTATTAGCTGTTTGCTGTTGGGCAGGTTTCTTTCCCCATCTGCACTTCAGCTTTCCCACCTGCACACAGTGGATAAAAGTACCTAACTGCCCAGAGTTGGGGGAGGCTTCGATGAAATCACATAGACTTGTAGTGACCACAGTTGCTGACATTCAATAAATGTTGGCTGCTATTCTTCATTCAACAGAGGCTTACTGACCACCTGGCATGCCAGGGTCCATACTAAGACCTGGGGGCACAAAGATGAACCTTAAAACATTCTCCTGCTGAAGGCATTCACCATCCCACCCACCGTCAGCTCCAAACCAGGTCTTAAAGAACCAGTTTCACCTCTCGTCTTTGCTACTGTGTGACCCTGAGCGACTTAGGTTGCGAGGCAGGGGACTCAAGGTCCCATCTGCAGAGTGAGGAGTGGGACGTCCAGCTGAGACAGACGCTTGATGACTAAGAGCCCATGTAAACCATCAGCACAGTCAGGTCACCTCACGGCAGGCCTGACCCCCAGAGGGCGGGCACAGAGCTCTGATCTACCCAGGAACAAGCCTCCCTGGGTAACAGCATTTGTGCCCCAGGCCCCATTCACTCTTGGCCAGGGAGTCCAGGGAGGGGGCATTCCAGAAACCAGCAACTCCCAGCCCCAGGAATGGGTGTGAGTTGCTCCCTCTCCCAGGCCCCACCCCAAGTTCCTCATTTTCCAGCCAGAGAAGGATTTGCAGGGCCTGGGGGTGGGAGTGGGGAGGTGGGGAGGTGGGCATGGGAGGAGGGACTTGGTTTCACTTTCATAACACAGACATCTCAAGATCAACTATTTTATATCATCTTCAAATGAGAAACTACGCTCACCCCCGGGGAGAGGGGACACTTCCATTTGATCCCAGCTGCACCCCATGTGCAGCGCACTATGAATCAGTATTTCTTCCACATCCTGTCATTACCTCGTACCTAGAGTGGCTATGCAGTGTCTGTTTAAAAAGCGCCATCTTGAGAAAGGTAAATCATTTTAAATGCCATGTTTGTAACCTTCTTGTGGAATTTTAAATTTTGTTAATGAACACGTAGATACAGAACAAAACAGTCGAGAGCAGGCCAGACCTCGCGCCGCCTCTGAGAGGCCTTGAGATACGCCCACCTTTGCAGAAGGGCCAGTGTCCATGGGCACTTGTGACTGTCCAGGCTTAGAGGAAGGACCCAGCAGCAACCTGCTCATGCTCATCAGACCCCCAACTAGAGTACTTGCTGGCTCTCTCTGGCCCCACAGACCTGCCTTCTTACAAGAACTTGATTTTACGATTAGACACTCAACCTTGTTTGCTCAGGAGATAGCAGCTCAAATGCCTCCAAGAGAGCGTCCTCAAAGCCTCCAGGCTGGTGGAGGCCCTGGAACCTACTGACAACTCCCAGGGTGTTGTCTCTACTCTGCTTAGCTCTGTGCCTGGCTGCTAGACATGAGAACAGGAAGCTGGATGTGAGATCAGACCCCAAGGCCAGCCTTTCCCACTCCCGGTGAGAAATCTGGAGCCCCCAGAGGCCTCAGTCCAGCCGTCCTGGAGGTCTGTGCAAAACCCCCACGGTCCACATTTCTCTAGCAGCTGCCCGGCCCAGGCTCTGGTCTAAGGAGCTGGGGACACAGTGGCATGAAACAGGGCTGTGCAGGATGGACAAGGAGAACAGAGCATGATAAAGAGGTTGTACAAGCCATGAGAATGACAGAACTGGGGCCAGAGAAGTGTCTCCCAGGGAGCAATGTCAGGACTGAAGCCTGAAGCACAAGTGGCACCTGGCCTGGGACAGAGCTGGGAGAATGTTCCAGGCCTAAGAAACAAGACAGGAAGAAGGGAGTGCCCGTGCCCTCCCATACCCAGGGAACTCAAGTAGCACAGGGACCTGAAACCCATGCTGGGAGGGGCTGTTGGTGACTCACTGGAGTGGAGGGTGCAGCTTGGATCTGAATTCTTGAAAGCAGAATACAGCGGCTGACTGAAGTGGGGGACAGATCAGAAGTGGGGGAGCCACGTAGGAAGCCACAGCGACCATCTAAGCTAGAGACATGGAAAAATAATTCAAAGAGAGAGTCACCAGCGTTAAGGAGAAGTAGGACAGGCTGGAGAGAGGACATTGGGTTTCTGGCTTGGGTGACAGGCCACTCTGGCTATTTTCTGAGCAACGAGAATCAGAGGCTCGGAATCCACCAAACCCACCCTGTAAGCTCAGTAAGTGGCTGCCTGCTTCTCCAACACTAGGTCACAATCACTGTGTTCAGCCAGGCTTCCCGGCCCCCGTGGGGGATCGGACGGCCTGCTGGCTAGGTTCAAGGATGGCAGTGCTCGAGGGCACGCTTCCAAACGGGCAGGGGCCCAAGAGGGGAGGAAGCCAGGCAGCACCCCGGGAACCCGAGGCAGCCTGCCAGCAAGGAAGGCTCCACACGCCCACGCCAGGGGCCAGCATCCCTCCCTGTGAAGACGGTGCCACGTGGAGGCTGGCTGCAGAGCGGCAACTCGCCCACAGGCTGGCAGTCACGGGCTGGACAGGGAAGCGTGGGCCGCGCCACAGTGAACAGTCCGTGGTCGCCTTCAGTGTCATCTCACGGCAGAGGTTACCAACCCAGATTAGTCTGTAAATCAGGATCTGGGTCACTGAGTCAGACCTACAACTGCCTTGGGAGCTGCAGAAAGGGATGAATTTTCTCCAAAGGAGGTGGGGAAGGCAGTATGTGCTTTAAATCCGAGAAGGAGGTAAAGGGGTATCTTAGCGGAAAGCAATGGTCCAGCCAAAGGCGTGGAGACAGGATGTGACGACAGATTCAGTCTGTTTGGAGAAGATCCTTGTACCGAGCACAAAGAGCGAAGTTCTGAATGCAAGAGGCCGGCCTTGGGCTTTAAACTGCAGGCAATGGGAAACCACGACCTCCAAAGCGTTCTGCAAGAACAGCTTAGCAGCTCCTCAAAACATTACACGTGGAATTTCGTTACCATCTACAAATTCCACTACATTCCGGGCTTCTCCCACTCTGGGCCCAGAGCAACTCAAACATGGCATTTGTGGGGCCAGGACAGCAGGAATCTAAGTGAAAAAGAGGCCACCGGATCCAGACAGCCTGCGCGGGCAGGTGGTGGGGTTCGCGCCCGCCAACACCACCCGCACAAGGTGCATGCAAACCGACCCGCTCCTCTCCAGGAACAGAACCAAGACTTCACACTCTCCCTAGTTGGCTCTGTTTCTCACACGCTTCCCTTCCGCTTCACTGCCCCCTGGAAAGGGTGTGAGCGCCCCCAGCGAGGGCACGCTGTCCACCAAGCAGCTCTGACGTGCCTGGGCGTTGGCCCGCAGCCCAGAACACCTTGCCTCCTCCTCACCCCGCAGGGCTCAAGGCGGCCGAGTCACAGAACGCCCGGCAGCCGCCGGCCGTCACCACTCCCTCCCCAGTGCAGTTCAGTTCAGTCGCTCAGTCGTGTCCGACTCTTTGCGACCCCAAGAATCACAGCATGCCAGGCCTCCCTGTCCATCACCAACTCCCGGAGTTCACTCAGACTCATGTCCATCGAGTAGGCAATGCCATCCAGCCATCTCATCCTCGGTCGTCCCCTTCTCCTCCTGCCCCCAAAGGTTTCTCAAGAGGCAGGTCAGGTGGTCTGGTATTCCCATCTCTTTCAGAATTTTCCACAGTTTATTGTAAGAGCCGTCTGGGCCGTGAAGGGCACGCGTGGGCAGAGGTAAAAGGCCATACTGTTGCCACCTGAGTCAAGTCTGGCTTAACCACTACTCTCCTCCCTGGCCCATCCCAGGAGTGCCCAGCCTGCCCAACCCAGGCCTGCTTTCATCAGAAAATCTGCCTCTCCTGCCCTTTCTTCATACACTGAGCTCCCCGGGGATAGGACTACCCTGTCCGTTTTTTTTGCGATGAGCACCTTAGCTCAGGGCTCGGCACCTAAGGGGGCAAGTTAAGTGCTGGCTGCTGGGTAGAAGGGCCTGGAAGAGGCAGCGATGAGCTCTGATTCCCAGTTCAGGCAGGTCAGATTCCAGACTGTCTTTGCAGCGGGCTCATGTCAAGCCAGGGGTCAGCTGAGAAGTGAGCCCAAGGCATCCAAGCATTTCACGAGGAAATTACGGGTGTGTCCACCTCTCTGAGGTCTCCAGTGGGACACTGTGGCAGTGGACAGGGCAGTTCCTTGCCACATAGCTTGTTGAGCCCAGAGCAGGTCAGTGTCCCTGCAGGGCTTGGGTGGGTGGGAGACAGGTATGCAAGGAAAGAGTCTGAGTCTTCCCTCTACTCCTCAGGGGCAGCTTGCAGAGAGAGGCCAAGGCCAAACTGGGCTTGAGAGCATAAGTGGAGGTGACTAGCTCACGCAGCCTCTCACCCAGGCCAACTGCAGGCCATCAGGTGACTCCAGGAAGGAAATGGAAAAGGCTGCAGGAGAATTGCTGGGGAGGGTTATTTAAAAAATACGGATTCTGGGGACTTCTTCCCTGGTGGTCCAGTGGCAAAGACTCCACACTCCCAATGCAGGGGGCCTGGGTTTGATCCCTGGTCAGGCAACTGGATCCCACATGCTGCAACTAAGAGTCTGCATGAAGCAACTAGAGATCTCACACCCAGCAACAGAGATTGGAGACCCTGTGTGCTGCGCCTAAGACTCAGTGCAGCAAAAAAAAAAAAAAAAAAAGATTCCTAGTACATCGATGTAATCACAAAAAACTGACAGTTTGTCAATTTCCAGAGAAGTTAAACCTATACCCACCGTAGGACCCAGTCATTCCATGCCAGGTATTTAGCCAGGAGAAAAGGAAAAATATATGTTCATAGAAAGACACACAGTGTTCCCAGTCACTTTATTTGTAATAGCAAAAAAAAAAAAAAAGTGGAAACAATCCAAATGTCCCAACAGGGGAGGAGATAAGGAAAGAACTATAGATACATGTAACAGTGTAATGAATCTCAAAATACTTACACTGTGTGAAAGAAACCAGATGAAAAACAGTACTAATTATGTGGTTCCATTTATAGAAATCTCCAAAAAAAAGGTCAACTCATCCATAGTGACAGAAAGCAGGATGAGGGGTGGCTGGAGATTGGGGGTGGGAGGGGAGGTAGGCGATGTGGACGGAGGGATTACAGGAGCATCTGGAAATTTCCAGGGGTGACAGACAGGCTCACTAACTTGTGGTGCAAGTTTCAGATAGGTGGATATGCCCAAACTTTTCACATAGTATACATACTATAAATATGCATAGCTTACTGCCTGCCAATTATATCTCAATGAAGTGGCTTTGAAAGAATATAGGGGACTTCCCTGGGGGTCCAGTGGTGAAGAATGAGCCATGCAATGCCGAAGACACAGGTTCAATCCCTGGTTTGGGAAGATTTCACATACCAGGGAGCAATTTTGCCCATGGGTCACAACTCCTGAAGCTCATGCGCCCTAGAGCCCGTGATCTGCAAAAGAAGAGGCCACTGCAAAGAGAAGCCCACTTGCTGCAGTGAGAGAAAGCCCACACACAGCAACAGAGACCCAGTACAGCCATAAATAAATAAGTTAAATTAAATTTTAAAAAGACTATGGATCCCTGGGTACTAGTCTGGAGAGTGGAAGCCAGTCATGCCATGGTGGGGATATTGCAGAGAAAAGGGGGTGGGCTGCAGGCCTTCCCCAACACCCCGAGCAGAGCGACAAGGACCAGCCACAGGGACCCCAGGCTGCCATCTTCCCCTTGCCATGTCTGTCCATTCACAGATACACACAGGGACCATGTCTCAACAGCATCAGTTATCCCTCCAAGGAAAGTGTGCGGACATCTCTATCTCTATGTTAACATCTGGAAGCCCCGCCATGTTCCCCAGAACTAGTCTGGAGCACCACCGGGAAGAGAAAAGCACACATCATCACCCAGTTGTATGGCATCTATGCCCCAGTGTGGTGGTCTGTGAGCTCTCCCACGGGTCTGGCTAAACCAAAGAAGGTATCAGTTACCCATGCTCCGTGTCTAGCAAATGGATGCCAAACAAGCTACCTTCTAGACTGTCACCACCTAATTTTTCACTTGAGAACATTTAAGCTAAAAATGTATTCACCCAGGCGAGGCTAAATCCTGGTCATGTTATCCAGAGATTTGGCCCAGGAATCATACATTTTTCCAAGTCGCAAGGACAAGGGATGGAAATATGGCTATCAAGGGATTCCAACCCAATTTCTAATAGACTTCAAGGTCAGGCTTAATAAGTCTGATATTATTACAATTATTTCTGCCTGTATATTTACTTTGTGGGTCTTTTTCTTTCTTGCTTCACTCACATACTCAGGCACAAATGAAGACAGGAAAGAAAAATGCCAAAACATTAATGACTGGCAGAGTTCACTCCTTGGAGAAATTTTTCTATGATATGACTATATCACTGTTTAAAAAAAGAAAAATATTGTAAAATAAAAACTTCATCTGTCAAACTTAATTGGTACAGAAGTGACAAAGAGCATGATCATAATTGATCATTGTATAAGACCTGTGAACTATAGCATGCATAGGCCAAACATAGAAGAGCCCCAGATTAGAAGTTAAGACCTGGGTTCAGGTCTCAACTTGGCCCTCACTAGCTGTGTGCTGTTAGGTCTTCCACTCACCCTCTCTGGGCTTTTTCTCGTCTATAAAAGGAAGACTTCATCCTCCCCAAAGTCCTTCCTCTCTTTGACATCCTAGGCCTCATTTCACATCCTATTGGATCTCAGATTTGCTGGAGTCTTACATCCCAATCTGCTAGCTATGTTGCTAAAATGTCAAAGGTGACTTCAAGAAAACCAAAAACACCCTCTGACTTTTCTAAACCTCATACTTTACAGCAGACTCTGAGCCACAAGCCTTTCCAGCAAAAGCCCAGCATATCCCACCTCTGGCCTAACTGTTTGTGTGAAATGTTAATCTGGCAAACCGAGGAGGAAAGACACAAGACTTTTCATCAAACCCCAACCAGGGGATTCTCAAAACCCACTGAGGTGCTGTGACAGCCGAGGATAATTGCATCCTTGTCCGCATCTTCAGCTGATGAAGATCATCCAGCAAGATGGTCCCCAAGGCCTGCAGCCCTTCTTTTCTTGTCAGATGTTGACCCTAAGCACATAAGACCTGTTTTCATAATACTCAGTCCTCTCCCCGAACAAATGTTGCATTTTTACTCCAGTGAGTAATACTGAATGCCTTCCAAAGGAACCCATTTCATTTATTAGCATCTCAATTGGATCATAAGCCAGAAAGACTAGCAGCCAAAAGCACAACATGTCGTGACTTTAAAACCACAGCAGCAAAACAAAACAAAAAAAAACCCAAAAAACTCTGTCTTGAAGAATTTGGACTTGACCCCAGCTCCAAAGGTCATCATTTATCACAGGAAATAAAGGGTTCATGTATGTTTTTCTTCCTCTGTATCAAGTCTCCATCAGAGGAAAGTTTACATAAATGAAACACAAAATTGAAAGGACTGCCTGTCTCCAGGAAGTGGTAACACGATCCATGGTCAGAGATCCAGTCCTGCCCAGTGTAAAGGAAGCTCTCAGGTTGCCCTCATCTGTTTCTAAAAGGTCAAGTGCAGGTCACAGGCACACAACCGGTCCTGGTCACCGCTCAGAGAACAGAAACCAAAGATGCTGATCAACCATATGCTCTCCTCACTTCACTCCGGGTGTTTATCTGGGCTGTATCCCCAGCAACAGTCAGGAAACTTGCTCTCCACCCTGGGCAATGGTCACACCCACGATGACGGTGACATGAAGCACTAGCTGCCACTTACTGAGTCTTACCAATGTGCCAGTGACTATACTCTGTCTGTATCATTTCATCTTCCCCAAATGCAGCATCATTAGCCCATTTTACAGATGAGGAAACTGAGAGCCCTAGGAAGCTAGCATGTGGCCAAGCCATAATATAAATCCCAGGTTCTGAACCACTTTTCAATACTGCACTCTGAGAAATTTCAAATTAGGAGGGTCTTTGCATTTTCACAGCAACTCCCTCATAGCAGTAGGAACCTGCCACCCACAGAGGCCAGGAGATTCACCAAAGGCCACCTGGTGAGAGCTGGAACTGACGCAGGAATCCTCAGGTGCTGACTCTCCTGGGAGTGTCCTTGGGGCTGCAACCCAGTCCTCAGAGCTCACCCAAGGGGGGCTAGCTCTGCTAAATGACACGAGGGAACATCACCCAAGGGGGTAGAGAAACCTACACCATAGCTTTCCTTCAACTGGCAAAGATGTGCCCCATCCTCCCCCCGACCCTCTGGCCACTCACTCCCCACCCGAGCTGCAGACAGCAGGCTGGAAAGGAACACACCCAGCCTTGCTTCAGGGGACCCAACACTGTCTCCAAAGGAAACAACCACCTAGACCAGCCACGTAAAGACACCTGCTAGGTTTCCTACCAATCGGATACCACTTATAGTACCAGGATGACACGCGGAAAGGATAGGCTGATCGCCTTCTGAAGGCAGCCCCGTGGGTACGTGCGCAAGGAAGCCACACAATGAATATGAGCCCTGAGATGAACGCCACCCCTGGGATCTCTCCACAAGTCTCCCCCTCGCCTGTTTTCCCTCCCACATTGTGTGCAATGGGAACTCTCATCCACTGCTGGTGGGAATGCAAAATGGTCCAACCACTTTGGAAGACAGTTTGGCAGTTTCTTATAAGAACCCAACATTCTCCTACCATGTGATCTAGCAATTGCATTCCTTGGTATTAACCCAGAGTTGAAAACTTCCATCCACACAAAAACCTGCACAAAGATATTTACAGCAGCTTTATTCATAACTGCCAAAACTTGGATGCAACCACATTGTCCTTCAGTAGAGTAAGTCGTTTCAGTCATGTCTGACTCTGTGATCCCAGGACTGTAACCCACCAAGCTCCTCTGTCCACGGACTTCCCCAGGCAAGAATACTGGAGTGGGTTGCCAGGCCCTCCTCCAGAGTATCTTCCTGACTTAGGGATCAAACTCCCGGTCTCTTAGGTCTTCTGCATTGGCAGGCAGGTTCTTTACCACTGCTGCTGGTGCTGCTAAGTCGCTTCAGTCGAGTCCGACTCTGTGCGACCCCATAGACGGCAGCCCACCAGGCTCCCCCGTCCCTGGGATTCTCCAGGCAAGAACACTGGAGTGGGTTGCCATTTCCTTCTCCAATGCATGAACGTGAAAAGTTAAAGTGAAGTCAAAAGTGTCCAACTCTTCGTGACCCCATGGACCGCAGCCTACCAGGCTCCTCCGTGCATGGGATTTTCTAGGCAGGAGTACTGGAGTGGGTTACCATTGCCTTCTCCATCTTAACCACTAGGAATGGATAAATAAACTGAGGTGCATTCAGACAATGGAATATTAATCAGCTAAAAGGATGAAGGAAACGTAAATGTACGTTACTAAGTAAAAAAAAAAAGAAAAAAAACTAATCCAAGAAAGTTACAGACTGTATGATTCCAACTATATAACATTCTAGAAAAAGCAAAACTATGGAGACAGTAAAAAAGATGAGTGGTTGCCAGGGGTTTGGGATAGGAAGAGTTGAATAAGCAGAGCACAGAGGGTTTTGGAGGCCGTGAAACTATTCTGTATGATACACAGAAAGGTGGATACATTTGTCCAAAGCCACAAATGTACATCAGCAAAAGTGAACCCTAATGTAAACTACGGACTTTGTATACCTATGATGTGTCATGAAGGTTCATCAGTTGTAACAAAGCTGCCACTCCAGTGGGGGATATTAATAATGGAGGAGGCTTTCCACATCTGGGGGCAGGGGATATATGAGAACGCTCTCTAGTTTACTTTTAATTTTGTTGTGAAGCTAAAACTGTTCTAAAATCTTAAAAAAAAAAAAAAAAAAAATTAAGTATACGGCTTAGCCACTTTCCCATCATCAAACAAACCCCAAAACCACAGTCAAAGATTCAGTGGCCAATGGGAACAAAGCCTGAGGAAATAAGTCCCGCCCTGTGGGTCAGAGCAGTGGTCTACCCACACCTGTGGTCTGAGGCACCAATGCCTAGGGCGTCCTGGATGGGCTTGAGAAAGCCTGGGGCCAGAATGTTGAGGCTGGCACCCGGTCCCCGACATCCAGTAATGACCACCATGGATTGTTCATGGATAAACTTACTTTAAATTTTACTTAAAATGTGTTTTAGGCAGTCAGGTGGAATCAGCACACTCTTGAAGTACTCCTGAATTTTACCACCTGCTGTACCAAGGCCGACGGCAAGACCCCACCATGCAGCTGCATTCGGAAGAGATCACAGCAAAGTCCCCTTTGTGCCGCTGGGGTCCATCGTGGCCTCCAACACTCCCAGCCTCCGGGCAGGTGCCAGTGGGTGCATCTCAGAGTCACTTCCTGTGAGCTCAGGGTGGAGGTGCCGAGGCCCCCTTCCGGAAGTCCACAGTTTCCCCCTGACCTAGTGCAATCCCCTCTCTGACCAGGCCTTTTTTTTTTTTTTTTCACAGGAATATCTATCTGTTTGGCTGCATAGGGTCTTAGTTGCAGTATGTGGGCTCTACTTCCCCCACCAGGGATCGAACCTGGGCCTCCTGCACTGGGAGCTTGGAGTCTTAGCCACTGGACCACTGGGGAAGTTCCCTGATTGGGCCTTTAAAAGTGGTTAAAGGTGCCCCATTAACCCCTTAGTTGTCCTCATATTCTGAGGCAGGGGGCCTAAAATATGCCTGGTGTTGAAGGGGAGGACCATCTCTGGATCTGTCCAAGAATCCTAGAAAGTCCAGGGTGGAAGGACTTTGAAGACTGTCAACATAGACCTCTGTATCCTTGTCCCTCCCCAGGGGCCATCCAGCTTCTGCCTGAAGCCCTCTGGGAACAGGAATCAAATCTCTCCAGGGCAGCTCGGGTCCCGAGGCAGCAGGGCAACGCTCTTGCCTCCTGTCACTCCAGGTCTATGAGCTGGACCACAGATGACCCAGACGATCTGATAGGGTCAGGCCTTGAGAAGTTCAAAGGCCGTGACCACTCCGTCTGCTCCTCACTCCCCACCGCTCCACTTTCTTTGAGATTCTCTTGTACCCTTAATGCCCTTTTCTAAGGACACTGTACACTGGCCTTTTGGGATGAAGCTCATCAGTCAGGGCAAACCCGTGACCCACCATCTGCTGGCTCTGTGCCAGGCCCCACCTAAGCACCTTACAAACTCAGGCGCGGTTCATGCTTGCGGTCACCCTGGCAAGAGGATGACAGATGCTCAGAGAAGATAAGCGGCACTTCCATGGTCACACAGCCGGTAGGAGCAGGAGTGGGTGTGCAAACCCAGGTCTGTTTCCATTCATTATCTGTGCCTCCTCTACAAGGCCGAAGTCCAGAACATTCTGAACTGTTTCTGATGAACAGACCATCATCAATACATCTGGGAGGATCACATCAACCTACAGTGACAAAAGCCTTGATTTCACTTCTAAAGTGCGGTGGGTCTACTGGCAAGCCTTTCCCAACAGCATCTCTGAGGACAGTCCACAAAACGGGCCCAAAAGACAAATAACAAGAGCAGCTAGCATGTATCAACCATCAGAAGGTCTCCAAATATTAACTCCTTTAAGCCTCCCACCAAGGTCGGTACTGCTTGTTTTTTTTTTAAGGGAGAATTTTTTTTTTTTGGTAATTATACTTATTTACTTTGGGCTGTGCTGGGTCCTCGTTGCTGCACAGGCTTTCCTCTAGTTGTGCTGCTTGGGCTTCTCATTGCAGTGCCCTCTTACTGTGGAGCACAGCTCCAGGGTGTGCAGGCTTCATCAGTTGTGGCTCTCAGGTTCTGGGGCACAGACAGGCTCAGTGGTCACGGCGCAAGGGCTTAGTTTCTCTGTGCGTGGCACATGGGATCTTCCCTGACCAGGAATCGAATCCGTGTGTCCTGCACTGGCAGGCAGACTCTTTACCAGTGAGCCACCAAACACACAGATGAGGAAACACACAGATCAGGTAAGCAACTTCCCCAAAAGTCACACAGCTGCTGGAACTGGGACTCAACCCTGACTAACCTCACTCTTAAACACGGTTTTTTCTCATTAGAGTCAGAGGCCCGATGTTGCCCTCCATCACCTCTGCCGGCGACTGAACCTCCAAACTCGGGCCAGCCCTGACCGTGTGAGTCATTTACAAGCTCTGGACCAGCCAAGGTCTTCAGAGTCAGTGACTCAGTGCAGCCGCCCGGGTCCAGGGCTCCAGCTCTCTCTTTGTCAAGTGCAAAGATCTGTATATGCTAAATGTCTGTTTACCGGAGCAAAACAAAGAAGTCAATGCAGGCAAACAAAATCTGTAGGAAACACATGGTTTCAGCAAGTCACTGGGGCAGCGAACAATAGAAGGGAAAAGGCCATGCAGAATCTCTGCAAAGAGAAACTGCCTCGCGGGTCCCAGACCTGCACACCCCTGACTTGTGCCAGCAGCTGGGGATGGAGGGTGGGAGGTGGAAGAGGCTCTACAGAGGTTGAGGCCAGCGTCTGAGAGGCCCCGGGCCTCCACGGCGCCTCTCTGAATGACCAGAGCCCCAAAGGGCGTGGAGGATATAGCAGAACACGTGTGACCAGGGTGGAGCTTCCGGCTGAGCACGCTGTCCCTCCCAGCCGCGTCTNTTGAGGCCAGCATCTGAGAGGCCCCGGGCCTCCACGGCGCCTCTCTGAATGACCAGAGCCCCAAAGGGCGTGGAGGATATAGCAGAACACGTGTGACCAGGGTGGAGCTTCCGGCTGAGCACGCTGTCCCTCCCAGCCGCGTCTACGGAGCCGGCGCCTCCCCAGGGTCCACAGTGCTGTCGGTGAGCTTAGGAAAGCGCCCGTCTGCTATTATTCAGCAACTTCTAGGCGGGTCCTGTTATTATTATTAACAAAGATAAGATTACAACTAATAATAACGCATGACATTTAAATGCATTTCGTACTATCGCTTCAGCCTTCTTCTCTGAGGCAGGGTAGAGTTCAAATTCCACGTGTGTATTGCTCCAGTGGCCTCGAGTGCCAATTGGCAGATGAAATTTCCAGAGCCTTCTTAAGAATGGATTTTTTTCTTTTTCCTTTGAACGAGTATGCCAGGTACCTTGCACTTGGAGCTGCTGGAAGGAAAAAGCCTGTTGTCTTACTTACAAAAATAGTACCTAACTCTCTACTTCACACTTCTCAAAAGAAACCTCTGGACATCTCCTAGAGGTCCCCCAAGACACACACACATACACTAATCCGTGCCTTCACCTTTGAAGGTCTCTGAGAAGGTCAGCTTATGTTGCAAACTCAGCCATGGGCAGCATGAACCAGACCCGCAGCAACCAGCACATGTTCCCAGTTAGAGAGGAGACAACACACATGTAAACACACCAACGCAAGATCACAAGTGTTGGCAAGCGCTGGGAAAGGAAGAAATGAACAGCGGGGTTATAACTGAGAATAACAGGGCTGGAGGGGGGGGTCCTCAACGGAGCCCAACTACTTAGGACAGCAAATGAAGGCCTTTCTGAGGACGTGAGGTTTCTTAGGCCAGACCCTGAAGGTCAAGCGAGACATCAAAAGGGTGAAGGGCAGGGAGAGGATGCTAGGGATCCAGGCAGCGGAACCAGCACACAGGAAGGTCCGCTGAAGGATCTAACAGGCCCCTCGTTGGCAGAGGGGCAGGGCAGGCCCAGCCAGGCCCCCTCCCTCCTAAAGGTCAACATCACTGGTTTGGAGCTGACGAGCATCTTCCCTTTTCCAGGGAAAAGGCCTGGAGAGCAAAATCTGGTAATTCCCGTTAGTTCTGATCACTGCCTCTGGACCAGCTCATTCAAGTGTGTGAGGTCTCTGAAGAGGGCATGCCCACGGGGACCCTCGGCAATATCAGTCTTGACTGCTCTTGTCCCAGGGCCACTATATTAAGGTCTACAGGATGCTCTCAGGAAATCCCTTCCTTGGGGACACCTCCGGCCTCCCACCTGTACCCATGCTTCCCTCCTCACAGGAAGCAGCCAGGACTATTGTTTATTGTTCTCGAGCAAGTTACGCCAATTGTCAGCAAAGAGGCCACGCGCCACAGTAAGCAAGAAGGTATCAGGTCTACAAACTTCCTGTGAAAAGTCCAGCTTTGCTTAGAAATGATGCCGGCTCGTTTCTACCGTTTCCATTAAAGAACAAACAAAACCTTTGCCCAGAAGAGTGTGCACTGAGGTACAGTTACGATCTGCCTGAGACCCAGGCCCCAGCTCTACCCTGTTGAGGGGCCAGAACACCCATGCCTTCTGGAGGGGGCTTCCAGGCCCACGGGGTCTCAGCTTTCAGGGGAGGGCTCCCCCGGGGCTGTCCAGTCCCAAGTCTCTCAGGAAGCCTCTGCAGACAATTGATGAACCAGACCTTCAGGTTCAGGTCTAGAGATGGGTCCAGCAAGCATTCTCTAGGGACTAAACAGACCATACACTCCACCCACCCCCTCTCCCTCATATCCTGGGATGACGAAGACGATGATGGCCAAGATGACAAGGACAACAGATAGTGAGCTTATCATGTGCCGTGTGTCAAGGATTTAAATCTCAGAAATTCTATCATTATCCCGATTTTACAGATGACAATAGAGAGGCTCAGGGAAATTAAATGAATTAGGTCACATCCTAATGGGTAAAAGAGCTAGGAGTCAAGCCTATGCCGCTTGACTTATTCCAACCTCAAAATCGTGCCCCCTCTATGCAACACAAGTGCCCAAGCAGGTCTGGCTCATTGATGGAGCTGCACACATTGAGGAAGGTCCTCAGACATCAGGACCAACTGCTGACACCCACACATGGGAGTCTGCCCAGAGGCGGAAGGAAATGAAGCTGGGACTTCATCTATGGTAAAATCACTTCTTTGCACAGAAAAACAATCTATCCAAAAACCAGAAATACTTTATACTTCTGGTTGGATTTTTGTTGTTGTTGATCTTAAATACTTATTTTATTTTTTGGCTGTGGGGGGTCTTTATTGCTCCATGTGGGCTTTCTCTAGCTGTGGCGAGCGGGGTCTATTGCTGCGTGGGCTTCAGTAGTTGCAGCACGGGGACTCAGTAGCGGAAGGCTCTAGAGTACAGGCTCAGTAGCTGGGCGCACAGGCTTAGTGGCTCCGAGGCATGTGGGATCTTCCCGGACCAGGGATCGAACCTGTGTTGCTTGTGTTGCAAGGCAGATTCTTAACCACTGGACCACCATGGAAGCCCCCTGAATTTTGTTTTGTCTTAAATTATTTCTTTCTACCTAATGAACACAAAGGTTGTGTGAAAGCTGACTACACTAATTCAGCTTTCCCATCAGCTGCTTCAGAAGCAGGTGAGAGAGGCATGGCACATATAGAGAATGTCTCCATCTGGGAGCACACAGGGCTGTGGGTGAGGCCAGGGCACAGAACAGGAAGGGGGTTGGTACTCGTCGTCCACACCTTGTGCTTGGCCACCTGGTGACCCACCCTGCGTGTGGACAGTGTCCCTTCGGCGGGGACACTCATCTGGGATGGGCACAAGTAGGGGCACCCTGTCTTCTTCCTCGTGTCTGCGGAAATTGCGTTGGCTTGTATTCCCATCCTCGGGGACTCCGTTTCTTGTGAGGCAGCACCTAGGGTTTTAGACGAGGCTGGACAGACGACGCGGAGGATGCATACTCTGACACCCAAGCAGCCTCCCCAGTTCCACATCACTGTTCGTGTGGCTGAGCTGGGACAGCGCTCCATCAAACCCACAGCTTTGAAAACGGCCCCAGAAACCTCTGATCAGACCCCCTCATTCCATGGAAGACAAAACCCAGGTCCACAGCAGTCACTGCACCTACTTGCTGCAGAATCCAAGACTGGTCAAGGGCTTTTTCCCCTGTACTGCCACAAGTGCCTTCTAAGAGCGGTAGGATGAGGTCAACTTGGTTCTGACAACAGTTGAATGACCATGAGCAGCATCTCCTGGGCAGTGAAAGAAAGTGAAAGTCGCTCAGTCGTGTCCAAGTCTTTGCGGCCCCATGGACCATGCCGTCCATGGAAATCTCCAGGCCAGAATACCGGAGTGGGTAGCCATCCCCTTCTCCAGGGGATCTTCCCAACCCAGGGACCGAACCCAGGCCTCCCGCATTGCAGGCGGATTCTTTACCAGCTGCGCCACAAGGGAAAGGGGAGGACCTAAGCCATCCTCCCTTACCTTCCCCTCCACTCCTGCCCAATCTTGATCTATCAGTTATAAGTGCCAATCATGTGCCTGCTTGGACAAGATTGGACACCTGACCTTGGGCTCCATGTAGAATCCACCTTCCCTGCTTCCTATCCTGACCATAAGGATTGGATAGCATGTTCCCTTGGCTTGACCCTACAGCCTTACCAATTAAACTTCCTCACCTCTAAAAACACACAAGTCAGGAAAGGGAAGGAAAAGCTAGCTCATTGGATGGTGGCTGAGCACCTGGGAAGGGCTCTCCTTGGGAAAAACAACTAGCATTGTTTCTAAAACTAGGTTAAGAATTCAGACCGCTAGGGCCCACGGCAACCTCAGATTAACCTCCCAAAGACAATGGACACAACTGTTCCACTTCGGGACATCCTCCAACGAGAAGCCAGGGGTGTCCTCAGTCTCCAGGTGGCCCCAGGCTCAGCTAAGGACACAAATTTTCAGCATGAGGTCCCACTCTCAGGACCTCATTTAAATCTGATCACCCCTCAAAGGCTCACCTCCTAAATCTTATCACAATGGAAGTTAGAGCTTCAACGTATGAATTCTGGAGGATAAAAATATTCAGTCTACAACCCTAACTTTGAAATTAAACTCCTTGCTGTTCCACTCACCTACCCAGGAGCCTCAGCAAAGGCCTGCTCTATCCTGAGCTTCAGTTTCCTCATCTGTAAAACAAGGCTGGTGATGTCTGGCTCACAGAGGAGTTAAGAAGATTAAGGAGGGATTTCCCTGGTGGTCCAGTAGCTAAGAGTCCACATTCCCAATGCAGGGGGCCTGGGTTCAGTCCCTGGTCAGGGAACTAGATCCCACATGCCGCAACTAAGAGTTTGAGAGCCACAAAGTAAGACCCAGTGCAGACAAATAAAAAATATTTAAAAGAAAAAAAAAAATTAAGGAAACTAAGGAACAGAAAGCAGTGAAGACAGAGCCCAACACATGAGCAAGACAGTGTGACTGTGTGTGTTAGTCGCTTAGTCGTGTCCAACTGTTTACAACCCCACGGACTGTGCCCACCAGGCTCCTCTGTCCATGGGATTCTCCAGGCAAGAATACTGGAGTGGGTTGCCAGGTCTTTCTCCAGGGGATCTTCTCAACCCAGGAACTGAACCTGGGTCTCCCATATTGCAGGCAGATTCTTTACAGTCTGAGCCTCCAGGAGAGGAATACAAAAATTATGGGCTGGAGGGGAATACTTTGAGACCAAACACACGTGCTTGATTCTCAGAGGAAAGGCCCCTGGGCTCCTGGCAGGGAGGGTAAAATAAGTAAAGGCTGGTGGGTGTCCAAAGAGGCCGCCGTGAGTCCCCTCCCCGCAGTTCAGCATGGAGAGGCACAAAAGGATGGAAGGAGTCTTGAAGTCTGCCCCCCAACTAGACACTGCACACCCTAGGATAGGTCTGGACCTTCCTCTCTGGACCCTAAGATGCTATACAAATTACTGGTTTTGGTCAGTAATAGCAACAATTAACATTTAAGTGCTTGGTTGAAGCTAGGCCTTGGGCTAAACCCATTCTATGCATTATCTCAATCAATGGAGCCTCAATCTTCTTTCCATTTTGCAGATGAGGAAACTGAGTACAGGGTAATTGAGGAATTATTAAGATCAGACAGCTCTTAAATGGTGGGTAAAAATTCAAGCTCAGGTCATCTGACTCCAAAGAGGACCCCAGTCTACACTCTTGACCTCCACTCAATCAGATGTTGATTGGGTGGCTGAAGATGAGATCCAACCAGTTCATTCTGAAGGAGATCAACCCTGGGATTTCTTTGGAAGGAATGATGCTAAAGCTGAAACTCCAGTACTTTGGCCACCTCATGCAAAGAGTTGACTCTTTGGAAAAGACTTTGATGCTGGGAGGGATTGGGGGCAGGAGAAGAAGGGGACGACCGAGGATGAGATGGCTGGATGGCATCACTGACTCGATGGACGCAAGTCTGAGTGAACTCCGGGAGTTGGTGATGGACAGGGAGGCCTGGCATGCTGCGATTCATGGGGTCGCAAAGAGTCGGACACGACTGAGCGACTGAACTGAACTGAACCGAACTGAGATGCTGTGAAAAAGACTCTGGCAAGAGCCCCTCAGCCAGTGACTGATGGGAGATGGTTTAGAGAACCCAGCTACCTGACCCCTCGGGTAGAAGAGACCTCAGGTGTGTGCTCTGTACTGCTTCTCGGAGTTCCCCGGGCAATAGAATGTGGGCTGCCCCAAAGGTAAAAGGTTTGATGGAACACAGTTTTCTGGCTTCCTTTGTTTTCTTCACTTCTCCACTTGCCCACTGGTGTTTCCTGGACCATCCCCCAAATAAACCACATACACTCCAATCACTGGCTCAGAGGCTAGTTTTGGGACAATCTGAACTAAAACAGGTAAGGTAAACAGAGTAGCTTCATGCACTTCGCAATGAAAAAAACCAAGCTTATCATGACTCTGAGCAGTTTGGAGCCTAGACTATAGCCTCATCACTGATGAGAATGCAAAATGCTACAGCTCTTTGGGAAACAGCTTGGAAGTTTCTTATAAAGTTAAACATACACTTACCATATGACCCAGCAATCCCACTCCTAGATGTTTACCCAAGGGAAACGAAAACTTATGTTCACACAAAAAGCTGTTCATGAATGTTTATAGTGGCTTTATTCATAGTCGCTAAAAATTGGAAACAATCCCAATGGCTTTCAACTGGGGAACAAATAAACAATGGAACACTACTCAAAAATAAACGGGAGCTTATACACATGGCAACACGGTGAATCCAAATGCACTATGCGAAGTGAAAGAAGACAGACTCAGAAGGCTACGATTTGTGTGATTCTGTTAGGTAGATAGAACAGGGACAAGGAGTCCAAAATGGCGGTGGCTACAGACAAGCAAGGGAAAAGCCCGCGAAAATGAAACAAAAGAAGGTCCGAGGACCGGAGTGAGGACCTCAGGTAAAATAAACAACACTCCTGGCTGGCCCAATTTACATAGGACAGGCCCAGGGAGAGATAAACATATAAATAGAGGAGCCAAAGCCAGCTCTCTCTCTCTCTCTCTCTCTCTCTCCCTCCCGCGCGCTGGGCGCTCTTCTCCTCGTGTTTTTAGATCGACGTGCCCTCATGCCTCAAAGATGGATTTTCCTGCTATCTTCTAAATAAAATAGAGCTGTAAAACAGAGCTGTAACACTGATTTGTCTAAGAGCTATAACACGGTCTATCCAAGACCTGAGAGCTGTGACACGCCTAGGGGGCTTTAATGTCCGTCACTCCAAATCTTTGTTGTGACGAGACAAAGAATCGAGGAACATACACTCGCGTGACAATTCCATTTATATAACATGCTTATATTGACATGACATAGGGATAGAAAATAAATCCAGGGTTGCCAGAAGCTGGGGGTGGGAGAAGAGGTAACTATAAGGGAATATGGGGGAACTTCAGGGCTGATGAAAATCTTCTTGATTGTGGTAGGAGTTATATGACTGTATATATTTGTTAAAATGTACAGATCCATGCACTCACTCTAAAAAGGTAAATTTTATACCTTAATGGAATAAATAGGGAAAATAAAAGATAATAAAGGCAACAGTCTAAGCAAGGGCCCCAAACATGCTCCCAGACTACTTGTCCAAGATGCTCT
This sequence comes from Cephalophus harveyi, assembly GCA_006410635.1. Classification (NCBI taxonomy): domain Eukaryota; kingdom Metazoa; phylum Chordata; class Mammalia; order Artiodactyla; family Bovidae; genus Cephalophus; species Cephalophus harveyi. Next base: position 189,974 of record SJYT01071761.1, read on the forward strand.
TAGACTATCTCAACAGTGGCCCAGGTGAGACGTAAATAAAGATTGGCACCGAATATGATCAGACAGCCCAGCCCATCCACAGCATTCCTTCATCCGTAGGCTAAGCCCCCACTTGGCCCCAACATTCTCAAGATATGACACACTCCCACCCATAACAGTGCCCCAAGGGGAGTCATAGCGGACTTAGGGAGCTGCGGGAAGGACATTTTCCTTCCCAACTCAGAATCGCTGCCTTAGCTTCTCCTGACCTGCCTCCTGAGAAACCTGTATGCAGGCCAGGAAGCAACAGTTAGAACTGGACATGGAACAACAGACTGGTTCCAAATAGGAAAAGGAGTACGTCAAGGCTGTATATTGTCACCCTGCTTATTTAACTTCTATGCAGAGTACATCATGAGAAACGCTGGACTG
>SJYT01071761.1:190529-266258 GCA_006410635.1 Cephalophus harveyi
GCTGGGCTGGAAGAAGCACAAGCTGGAATCAAGATTGCCGGGAGAAATATCAATAACCTCAGATATGCAGATGACACCACCCTTATGGCAGAAAGTGAAGAGGAACTCAAAAGCCTCTTGACGAAAGTGAAAGAGGAGAGTGAAAAAGTTGGCTTAAAGCTCAACATTCAGAAAACGAAGATCATGGCATCCGGTCCCATCACTTCATGGGAAATAGATGGGGAAACAGTGGAAACAGTGTCAGACTTTATTTTTTTGGGCTCCAAAATCACTGCAGATGGTGAATGCAGCCATGAAATTAAAAGACGCTTACTCCTTGGAAGAAAAGTTACGACCAACCTAGAAAGTATATTCAAAAGCATAGACATTACTTTGCCGACTAAGGTCCGTCTAGTCAAGGCTATGGTTTTTCCTGTGGTCATGTATGGATATGAGAGTTGGACTGTGAAGAAGGCTGAGTGCCAAAGAATTGATGCTTTTGAACTGTGGTGTTGGAGAAGACTCTTGAGAGTCCCTTGGACTGCAAGGGGATCCAACCAATCCATTCTGAAGGAGATCAGCCCTGGGATTTCTTTGGAAGGACTGATGCTAAAGCTGAAACTTCAGTACTTTGGCCACCTCATGCGAAGAGTTGACTCATTGGAAAAGACTCTGATGCTGGGAGGGATTGGGGGCAGGAGGAGAAGGGGACGACCGAGGATGAGATAGCTGGATGGCATCACGGACTCGATGAACGTGAGTCTGAGTGAACGGGAGTTGGTGATGGACAGGGAGGCCTGGCGTGCTGCAATTCATGGGGTCGCAAAGAGCTGGACACGACTGAGCGACTGAACTGAACTGAACTGAACTGATTGTAGGTAAAAATTATATTTGGAGCTAATACATCTTTGGTTTTGTAAGAAATGTGGTCCTTTATATTCAAAGAGGATCCCGTAAAACTCAAGAGTGGCACAACATATTTTAAATAGTGTATGACATATATGTTCAATAGTATTCCTGATTTTAAAAGTAATCTGGAGAAGCAGAAACATACAAGACGAAAATAAACCCTGCTCAGAATTTAACCACCTAGAGACAGTTACCATTAACATTTCTGTTAATGTACATATATCTATTATATATATATATATAATTTGGATTATATTTCAAGTACTATTTTGTAAACTGCTTTTAACCACTTAGTATTGTATTATAAGCATTTTCCCATTAAAATTTTTAGGCATGATTCTTAAAATGGGATAATACTTCAGATAATAAATGTAGCAAAACTTATAGTAGATCATTTCCTAATTTTCAGTGTTCCACCAGCCCAAAATAACATAGCTACAAATATTTTTCAGTATTGCTGATAATTTTCTGAGATCAACTGTCATGTAAAATTACTGAGTCAAAATGTTAGAATCATTCTGTCAAAAGACCAATGGATAATGACTTCATGAAAAGTCTAAGTTACCAAGGAAATGATAAAAATCTCAGTAACAAAGACACTGTTTTTCATAAAAAGTTGATAATAAAATGTATCGGAGAAGGAGGAGATGGGAATGAGAGAAAATAAAATGTCACTTGAATGTGAAAATGAAATTATTAGAATTGTTATTTATTAATAGTTTCTTTCCAGAACTGTGGAAACAGTATATACTTCGACCAAAGTATGTGTAGTGACCTTCTTACCACACTGTTATTGATACTATCAGTGAAAAAAAAACCTTGCCAAATTGATTACTTTCTTATTCAAAAGTATCTTATTGTTGTCTAAATACAATTTTAAGTGATTTGATTATAAGCAAGTTTATATATCTTTGTAAGTTCAGTAGTCAGTTGTATTTCATTTTCATGAACTATCTGTTCAAATCTGGATGCAGATATTATAGGAATCTAGAAATTACATTTAACTCTAAAATATCTTTTATCAGATTAGATATAATTTACCTAAATTTATAAGGACAATAAGCTAGATTATCTTGGTCACATCAAAACAGTAATCTTTGATTACTGTAAATGTAAATATTCAGTAGATCAGATATCTTTATATAAACACTGAATTTATTTAAATATCATCACTTCTAATGAATTTGGCATACCTTTTCACTCGATTACTATGTAAACGCTTTCCATCCCTGCCGAGATGTGAACGTTGACATGGCAATGAAATAACCATATTCCAACATCTCTTGGATACATTTTCACAGTTTGATAGCTCCCAGGAGGAAGGTCATACACATCAGAGCGAAACACTCCCATGTCCTCAACAAAAAAGACAAAACACAATTAAATAGCTTTTAAGAGATATCTGTCATTTACACCTTTTCTTGTCGTTCAGTCTCTAAAGCATGTCCGACTCTGCAACCCCAAGAACACCAGGTTTCCCTGTCCTTCACTCTTTCCTGGTTTACCCAACTTACCGTTTGCTATAACTCCTCTCTTGGATATACTGTATCAGATGATGATTAGAAAGCATTAGGCACCACTGAACTTCTCCTCTGAATACGACTGAGAGGTTGGCGAAGGAAGTCCCAGGGCTTTTTAGCGATAAGCCACAGGAAAAACATCTCGCTCTAAAAGGGTGCTTGTGTCAGTACAGGTTTTAGATACCTTGTCGGAGTCTCATACAGAGTGCTACAGATTTCAGAGAACATCAGTTTCACAAATCCCAAATGTTCTAACTAAAATATTTCTAACTAGGGATGTTGGGGACATGAATATGATCATTTCTCAAGATGTAACTAATCAGGAAAACTCACAGTTTCAGGAAAGAGGGGAGCCACATCTCTGCTCTCTGGGGTTGAGCCCAAAGGCTGAGGGCTTAATGGCTAATTTCTTCCCTAAACAGAAAATCTGAGATTTAGGAGACTATCTCATCTGTAGGCTACTTTGATTTTGATAAATGAAGTGCAAGGCCTGGCTTGGATGGATTAGAAAAAGAGTAAGAGGGTTTGAATTTCTCTGCATCATATTGATAGATGGGAGGTGTTTGGAGGGTGGGGGATGTGTTGGAGACTTCAGCTCAGGATAGGGTCCAGAATAATTTGAGAAGAGGAGAGAAGAGAGTCAGGAGAGGAAGAAGGCAGAGAAAGAAGTATTGAGGGTGACAGTAAAAAGCAAGAGAGCCAGAGGTTTATGGTGGAAGGATAATTAAAAACAGTGACATTTAATGTCAACTGATAACAACAGTAACATTTTCACTATGTAATAATAATAATAAAGCCCCTCTAACTTACCCCTAAAATTTCACTTGAAATCTATGACCCACAATGTCCTTGATTTTATACTTGCACAGGTAAATCTTAAGTAATGGAGGTCTATTCCAATTTGGAGCTGCTCAGAGAGATGAGAAAATACCAGCCACAGGAGTTAGGGGAGAAGGCAGGAAGCTGAGCAGATGCAGAAAGTGAGAGTTGTAAATGACTAGAAATTTAAGCTCTTAAGACTCTCTGAGAAACTGGAAGGTAGAGAGGAGGAAGGCTGAGCTATCTCCCACTGGAGGCAGGGTGGTGCCTTCAGTTCAGTTCAGTTCAGTTCTGTCACTCAGTCGTGTCCGACTCTTTGCGACCCCATGAATCACAGCACGCCAGGCGTCCCTGTCCATCACCATCTCCCGGAGTTCACTCAGACTCACGTCCATCGGGCCTTAGGTCATTGCTATTTAGGGAAATTAATTTTGCATCAAAGGTGACAATAATAAGGATGTCATGGATATATTTCTAAGGTGTCAGAAAATTTAGGGAACAATATGAAACAATTTAAATGAATTGACAATGTCCAAGGCATGCATAAGGTACTGGGAAATGTATCATATATACCTGGAAATATATACGAAGGAAATCATAGCCTTAGGGAATAAGAAGTGACTGGCTGGTTTGTCCCAAGACCCGGTTAGTAACCCCAGAGGGCTGCTATGCTGTCCCTAGATGTCCCAGGGAGTAGATCCCAGCAGCTGGATCACTGCTGGAGTAGTTAAATTCAGCCGCAGTACCATTTTTCTAGATTCCATATATATGTGTGTTAATATATATTTGTTTTTTTCTTTCTGACTTATTTCACTCTGTATATAATTATGACTGATTCCTGTTTTTGTATGGGAGAAACCAACACGACATTATAAAGCAATTATCCTCCAATAAAAAAATGTTTTTTAAATAATGATACATTCAGCCTCAAGGGAAAGGAAAGACTACTTGTATCCATCTGCGATGAATTCAGAATGGGCGGCTAGAGTTGATAACTGGTGGTACTAGTCTGCATGGTACAAACTGGATCATTCTAAAGGAAGGAAGTTTTGTGAAGAGGTTGAGTGAGGGGCTCTGGAGTGAGAGCCAGTGGTTCAAATCCTAAGTTTAACACTTCTTGCTTGTAGGAAAGTTCTTTATCTTGTCCATGCTTCACTTTTCTGTAAAATGGTGATAAAATAGTACATCTTTCATGGGAAAGTTGTGTGGGTTCAATGAAAAATCCATGCAAAACACTAAGCTTATCATCTAGCACATAAAAACTTACAGGTTAGCTATAACCATCACTATAGATGTGTTGCCATAAATTCCACTTAATTTGACACCTTATACTGTGATCATCTATGTAAATGTAGCTCCTGAAAGATAACTCTGATTTCATCGCCACATAGCACTCAGCATAGTTCTAGGAATATCACAGGCATTGCTGAACTGAACAATAAATACACTGTAAAAAACTATACCTGGGTTTTAATCGCTTTTATTCTAATATTTTGGAGAAGGCAATGGTGACCCACTCCAGTACTCTTGCCTGGAAAATCCCATGGACGGAGGAGCCTGGTAGGCTGCGGTCCATGGGGTCGCTGAGGGTCGGACATGACTGAGCGACTTCACTTTGACTTTTCACTTGCATGCATTGGAGAAGGAAATGGCAACCCACTCCAGTGTTCTTGCCTGGAGAATCCCAGGGATGGGGGAGCCTGGTGGGCTGCCGTCTATGGGGTTGCACAGAGTCGGACATGACTGAAGAGGCTTAGCAGCAGCAGCAGCATTCTAATTTTTAAAGTCTAAAATAAACATCTAAGAACTTAATAACAACCTTGTTATCTAGGTTTTTCCTTAACAAATATGAGGAGTGTAGGTGGAAGCATGGAAATGTCAAGACTGTTGGACCTGGGCAATAGATAAAGAGATTCATTATATTATTCTGTGTACTGTATTATATAAAATTCCCTATATTAAAATTAGTTTTTAAGCAAAAAAAATTACAGGGACTAATTTTTTTTATTAAAGGAAAGAAAGCAACACACAAATAAAGCTTTGTAAATTAAGTTGTACATAATCATTTATTTCTATGATAGACCCAAAGCATTAAAGAAACTATGAACGGAATGTATCTAGAATTCAGGAAAGCTTTATGTGAAACTTCTATAAATGTGTAAAAGATAGACTGTATCATGCCAAGCGGTTAGATTAAAAGTTTGAGGTTTTGAATGCAAAAAATATAATTGATTTTCCATTGCACATTAATGTTTATATAAGGGATCAGGATGAGAAAATAAAGAGAAAGCTCTCTGAGTAAATAAATGATACTAACTTGGAGACAGAGGAAGGATAACATTGAAAATAATTATAATAACCTAGAGAAATAGCCATCAAGAATGGTCAGTAAAAACAACTGTAAAGAAGTATGACAAGTGGAGTGATGGCAAGCAAATCAGACAGAAGCTATAAGGAAACTAAGAAATCATAAAGTAGAAAAAGATGGCAATATAATAATAATAAAATAAAGATACTGTAAAGCCACTTCACACCTAGTTCCATATTTTAATTTTATAGCAAATGTTAAAAGAATGATAGAATTGGAAAGTCACCATTTGGAATCCCCATTAGAAAAACTGAGTCAGGCAAGGATCATCAATGGACACTTTTTAAACTATAAGTTGAAAAACTTGTAATAAACGACATAAAAATCACCTCACAGATTACTTATTAGTTACAATAGGAAAGTGTAAAAGTTATCAGACTTTAACATTCACAGTATTAGGACCTGTTGACACAGTGTACCTCTTGATGTTATATACAAGAAGTACACAGCATCGCCTAGGTAGTGTTCTTGCCAAAGGGGTTTGACATGGATCCAATCACAAGGAAATGATCAGAACAATACAGAATATGGCACATTCTACAAAACTGGCCTGGACTCTTCATGAAATATCATGAAAGATCAGGGAAATAAAAGTCATATGGTATCCTGATTTTAGGAAAGATATTCAGTTGGTAAAGAATTTGCCTGCAATGCAGGAGACCTGAGTTTGATTCCTGCATTGTGAAGATCCCCTGGAAAAGAAAATGGCACCCCACTCCAGTATTCTTGCCTGGGAAATCCCATGGACAGAGGAACCTGGTGGGCTATAGTCCATGGGGTCACAAGACTCAGACACGACTTAGTGACTAAAACCACCATGACAATGACAACCAAATGCTAAGTATAAATGGTTAGATCTGGGATTAAAAGAAAAACCATTACAACTAGCATTTTGGGGCCAACTAGTGATATTTGAATGGACTGTATGTTAGATTATATTATTCAATGAATGTTAATTTAAAGGGTATAATAATATTATTGTGGTTGAGGCAGGATTGTCTTCATTCTTAGGATATACCTGCTTTAGTATTTAGGAGTGAAGAGTCATGATGTTTGCAATTTACTTTCAGTTGGATTCAGAAAAAAAAAAAAAAAGCAGAGAGAAAGCAAATGCAGCAAAAATATATAGGCGTGTTCAAGATGCTTTTATTTTATGTGAATGAGAGTTTGAAAATTAAAAAGATAAGTTGGGAAAGAGGGGTAAAACTAAAGATGATTATAGATGTTTTATTTACTTATTGAGAAACATCAGAATAGAGTAAGAAATGCAATTCATGTATTCAGAAGCATTTATCAAATGTCTGTGGGATATAAAGAACTATATATAAATGTATAACTATTGCATCAGACAAACTGCAGATTGTATGTAATGAACTTGTGTTCTGACGTGGTCATTTCCTTTCTCATCCTGTTATCTTTCTATGTTGCCCCAATAACAAAGTACTTTAGTAATTAAGAGGAGCTGCCCAGGCCTCTTACCGTGAAGACAAAGCTGTGGCCGTGAAAGTGAACTGTGTGCAGGCCAGACTCATCCCCTACGCCAATCAGATACCAATTCACTTCACTCCCCACGTGAAATACCAGGCCTTGGTTATTTGCAAACATTCTTCCGTTAATTGCTGTGTGGGGAGAGGGGGACACAGTTTGTTATATCCGACCAGGATTTGAAATAATATGTTTTTTAAAAAGCACCTTATAGAAAGCACCATGATGTTTTTAGAGGCCATGAGGGTTTTCAAGCTAGCCTAAGAACGCTGTTAAACATGGCCAAGCCACCCTTTCGTGGATGTGTCTGACGCTGGAGAGTTTTTCCTTGCCCAAGGAAATGAGGCACTGACTTTAACATAATTGGGTTGTTCTAGAATAATTCACAACTAAGGATCCTTAAGTTGGTGGATACTTGAATAGGTCTATAAATTTAAAACATGCTTGAAATTATCTCAATAGGCTTAGAATGTTAGCAGTGTGATCCCATTTCCTTCGTGACCTGTCATGAGTATGACTGGACTGGCCGTTTGTTCTTTAGCCACTAAGTTGTCTTGTCTGACTCTTTGTGACCCCATGGACTGCAGCCCGCCAGGCTCCTCTGTCCATGGGATTCTCCAGGCAAGAATACTGGACTGGGTTGCCATTTCCTTCTCCAGGAATGGCCATCTGCCTGAGGTCTTGTCTTGGCCCCGCTTTAATCCTCACCAGATATGGCTTCCAATGGGTAAGAGGAAGAAAATATTAAGATAAAAAACTACATGTCCTTCTTTTTCCTTTTCTATTTTGTGTCTGACTTTGGAAATACATGGGATATATTATTACAGTGACACAAATGTATAATTAACTCAGGAAGCCCTCTCTCTGGGCTTCCCAGGTGGCTCAGTGGTAAAGGAATCCTCCTGCCAGTGCAGAAAACCCAAGAGACGTGGGCTCCATCCCTGGGTCAACTGGATCCCTGGAAAGAGGAAATGGCAACCCACTTAAGTAGTCTTGCCTGGGAAATCCCATGGAGAGAAGAGCCTGGTGGGCTACAGTCCATGGAGTCGCAAAGAGTCAGACACGACGGAGCACATAGACACACACATACCATATATAATTAATAACCATTTATCTGTGGAGGTTGGGCTCTAATGCTTTTAGCTGATGGAGGGAAGTAATAGGGAGAAACTAGGAGACACTGACACACTGCTTTCACACTTTAGTGTGTGCATGGCTGGGAATCTTGTTAAAATACAGATTGTGATCCACTGGGTGTGTGAAGGCTGAAATACTGCATTTCTAACAAACTCTGAAGGGATGCCACTACTATTGGTTCACGGACCACACTTGGAGCACAAGTGCCTTAACTGTTCGGAAAACACATCTATTTCTATTGTTCTCTAGCTCAGTGCTCTTGAAACCTTTAGCATAGTGGTTCTCAACAGGATTTTCTCCTCCAAGGGAGGCAGTGTCTGGAGACATTTTTTTAGTTCTCACAGCTTGAGGAGAAGGGCTACTGGCATCTAGGGGGTTGGGAGTATGGCTCCTGCTAAACATCCTACAATGCGTAGGACAGCTCCCCCAAGAGGAGTTGTCCAACCAAAAATGTCAATAGTGTCAAGTTTGAGAAACCTCGGTTTAGATCAAGTTTAAATTCTTAACAGGGCATTCATTCCCCACACTGATGCCTTTTTCTTTCCAGGTGCTCTGTGACCTAGCTTACCTTCTTCCATCCACCTGGCCTGGTGCTGCTGCTGCTGCTGCTAAGTCGCTTCAGTTGTGTCTGACTCTGTGTGACCCCAGAGACAGCAGCCCACCAGGCTCCCCCGTCCCTGGGATTCTCCAGGCAAGAACACTGGAGTGGGTTGCCATTTCCTTCTCCAATGCGTGAAAGTGAAGTCGCTCAGTTGTTTGACTCTTAGCGACCCCATAGACTGCAGCCCACCAGGCTCCTCCGTCCCTGGGATTTTCCAGGCAAGAGTACTGGAGTCGGGTGCCATTGCCTTCTCCGAGAGGCTATTGATCATCCTGTCACAGCATCCCTTTGAGAGCCTTTTACTGTGGCAACACGCTGAACAACTTGAGAGATGATCCACCTTATGGCTTTTGTATATCCTCAAGGCCTGGGACAGTGCTTTAGAGTGTGCAGTTAGACCTTCAAGGAATGTTAGCTGATATCCTAAGGTTTGCATTGTCCTCAGGGCTCCAGGGACATTAGACTTCACCATGCTGCTAGGACAGTGGTCTACAGCTTGAGTGCCAACTCCAGCTCGCTCACTGTCCTTTTCTCTACGGCTCATGAGCAAAGATTGGGTTTTAAACTTCTAAACAGTTGAACAAAATAAAAAACATATATATTTCCTGGGCTGCCATCTATGGGGTCGCACAGAGTCAGACATAACTGAAGCGACAGCAGCAGCAGCAGCAGCAGCCGGAGCCTCTCTGGTAGAAAACGAAGGGAATGACCTTCCAGGTGGATGGAAGAAGGGAAGCGAGGTCACAGAGCACCTGGAAAGAAAAAGCCATCAGTGTGGGGAATGAATACCCTGTTAAGAATTTAAACTTGATCTAAACCACAGTTTCCCAAACTTGAAAATTGTGTGAAATGCTATTTCCAGTGCAGTTTTACTGACTTGAAGCCACTTACTTTTGTGTGTGTGAGTGTTTGGGTGTCACAAGGGTTGAGTAGAAGAGTTCAAGGCAGAAACCCTATGGTCTACAAGTCTAAACTCTTTACTATCCAGCCCCTGATGGGTAAAGTTTGCTGGCCCCTGGTCGATGTGATCTGCACCCCAGCTGTATGGACTGTGTTCTTTAGACTGTGCTGAGAGTGACGGATGCAAGCCTTTATCTGTTTTCTTTGGGCAGAACCACCTCTAGGCGCCAGTCAGTGAGTTAGTGAGTGGACATTACCATGCATTTGGTTGCTTTGTTTAAAAGTAATATCATTCCTGTCTACTTGGCTTGGTTCTTGAGCATAGATATTGATGTTTTCTTCAATGTACCAGGATTCATTTTCATCAAAAGTCACGAAGAAGAGAACACGGTGAACTATGTTTTCTTTGGTGTCTTTTCGACATACAATCAAAGGACCTATCAGTCCACTATTAAGATCCTGGAGAGACAAAGCAAGATGATGAACTGTGTCCACAACTAAAAAACTCCCCCAGACAAGGAAAAGAGTGAGAACAAGTTTTAGTTTGAGTGAGGTTAGATCCTGGGTTTTGAATGATTAGGATTCTGAGCATAAGGAACAATATTTGACTTGCTAAATTCTCTTCCTTTTTTCTTTTTTATCAGAATTTCCACAAATAACTTGCTAAATTCTTGATTGGAAAAAAAAAAATGATCATCTCACTCATTAGAGTTGAGGTCTAAAGTGAACAGCAAACTCCTTAAAGGGATTTTAGATACATTCCTGAGTGGATTTAACTTTATCTTTGAAATTTTAATTAAAAAACAGAACTTTGGTTTTAATTAGAATTCCCTTGTGTTGGAGTTGGTTGACAGACTTGTTTAAACGTCTTGGATCCTCCCGTACCCATGATACATTTGTTCCTGCAGCCACTTTCAGTTGGGATCCCTGGTTCGTTTGTGTTTATTTTCTTTTGGGGTTGAATGTCTGTGTCTGCTCTTGGTTTTGGTGGTGAGTAGGCCAAAAATAACTAAAAGGCCAAAAAAGGAGCTCTTTTTCCTTTTTTTAATACAAATGAACTGGACCTCGAGTTGAGAGTTTTTAAAAGATAAATACTGTGTCTCCATTAATTTGTAACTAATTACAGAATTTTAAAACTTCATCCTTCATTTTTTGGAAACTAAATCTTATTCAATGAAACAAAGAAGAGGACACACACACACACTCAGGACTGATAAATGAGTTCAGCAAGACTTCAGGATACAAGGTCAGAGTCTAAAAACCAACTGTATTTCTACAGACTAGCAATGAACAATTTGAAAACGATCATCCCACTCCTGGGCATGTATCCAGAGAAAGCCGAGGAACGGATAGAGAAGCTGTGGTACACACACAGTAGAGCATTACTCAGTCACAAAAAGAAACGGAACTGGGTCATTTGCAGAGACGTGGAGGAACCCCAAGAGTGTCATACAGAGTGAAACAAGTCAGAAAGAGAAAAACAGACATCCCATATTGATGCATATATGTGGAATCTAGAAGACTGGTACAGAGGATTCTGTTTGCAAAGTGGAAATAAAGGCATAGACGCAGAGATCAAACGTACGGATACCAAGGTGGGGAGGGCTGGGTGGGAGGACCTGAGAGATTGGGACTGACACAGACACACTGTTGATAATATGGATAAAACAGGTAACTGGCGAGAGCATGCTATAACACAGGGAGCCCCAAGGCACTGTGATGACCGGAGCGGGGAGGAGACCAAGGGAGGGGTACACGGATATGTACGGCGGATTCACACACGTACAGGCCTCCCCGTGGCTCAGCTGGTAGAGAATCACCTGCACGGCGGGGGACCTGGACTCGACCCCTGGGTGGGGAAGATCCCTGGAGAAGGGAAAGGCTACCCACTCCAGTATTCTGGCCTGGAGAATCCCAGGGACTGTATAGTCCATGGGGGTCACAAAGAGTCGGACACGACTGAGCGAGTTTCACTTTCACGACTGATTCATCTCTCCACACAGTAGAAACCAACACAACATTAGCATCTGTAGTCCAATAAAAATTAGTTTAGAAAACAATAAGAAAATTAAGACAAATTTCCACATTATCAAAAAGAATAAAATAAATGCAACAAAAGAAGTGCAAGGCTTGCACACTGAGAACTAAACAATGCTGAAGGGAATTAAAGCAGATCTAAATAAACGGAAAACCCTTCTAAGTTCTTGGATTAAAATATTTCATGCTATTAAAATGGAAATGCTCCCCAAACTGATCTACAGGCTCAATACAGTCTTTATAAAATCCCAGTTGCATTACTTTTGGCAGAAATTGATAAGCTCATCCTATTCAGATGCAAATACAAAGAACTTGGAAAAGTCAAAACAATCTTGTAAAAGAACAAAGTTGCAGGATTCAGATGTCCCAAGTTGTTTTTTCTTTTTTTCTGTTCCTTCCTTTTCCTCACCCTTCCTCCCTCTCTGTAAACACACACACATATCCACACGCATTGTGCAATTGTCCTAACTGTCCTTAGAATTTGAATGGTATATACATACACACACACTTCTTTCTGGACTGCTTGAGAATAAGTTAAAGATGTGATGTCTCAAATACTTCAGTGACCATTTTCTAAACAGAGAGATATTGCTTTATAAATAATACGGTTATCAACATCAGGAGATTATCATCGAGACAGTGCTATCATTTAACATATTTCTGCGAGGGACTCATTAATGTTCTTTTTACTTGTTTTTTTTTTTAATTTATTGGAGGATAATTGCTTTACGGTTTCTGCCATACATCAACATGAATCAGCCACGGGCATACATATGTCCCCTCGCTCCTGACTCCGTCCCCATCTCCCATCCCATCCCACCCCTCTAGGTTGTCACAGAGCGCTGGGTTGAACTCCCCGTGTCCCACCGGAATTTGCTATCCACGTGGCAGTATACGTTTCCACGCTGCTGTCTCCATTCGCCCACCCTCTCCTTTCCACACAGCGTCCACTGTCTGTGTCTCCACCGTGGCCCTGCAAATAGGTTCATCAGTACCATCTTTCTAGATTCCACGCACATGTGCTAATATACAATTCTGCCTTCCTCTTTCTGACGCACTGCATTCCGTACAATGGGCTCTAGGTTCATCCACCTCATTAGGGCTGACTCAAATGCACTCTTTCTTATAGCTGAGTAATATTCCACTGTATACATACACCACAATTTCTATATCCATTCATTTGTCAGTGGACACCTAGGTTGCTCACATCTCCTAGGTATTGTAAAAAAGAGTGCTGCAACAAACTCTGGCGTACATGTGTCTCTCAATCACAGTTTTCTCAGGGTGTATGCCCAGTAGTGGGATTTCTGGGTCATACGGTAGTTCTGTTCCTAGTTATTTTAAAAGAAACTCCAGGGGCCTGGAGCAGAGGGTGAGCACTCTTGTGTGAGTGGGCGTAGGGGAAGTCCATATGATTCACGTGTGGGATGCACAGAGAACAAGAGAGGAGCCATTCTTGCGTCCTGGGCCCATGCAATTTAAATGGTTGCAGTGATGTTAAAATTTGTTTGCATTGAGACAAGGAGAAACAAAACCCAGAGACTTTGAACACACGTTTCTTAGACTCATGTCAAGCTGCCTTCGTGATCCTGCACGAGCCCTTTCATCTCATGGTAGATAGAGAAGCCTTGAGGCTATTGTAAAAATAAAACTGAAAACCAGAAGCAGGAGACTTAAGTCCAAATCCTGAGAACATCAGAGAAATCCTGAATCCAGGGAACATTAATCGATAGGAGCTCATCAAATGCCTCCATACCTACACTGAAACCAAGCACCACTCAGGGGCCAACAAGTTCCATAGCAAGACATACCACGCAAATTCTCCAGCAACACAGGAACACACCCCTGAGCTTCAATATACAGGCAGCTCAAAGTTACTCCAAAATCACTGATGTCTTATAACCCATTACTGGACATTTCATAGCACTCCAGAGAGAAGAAATCCAGCTCCACCCACCAGAACTCCAACACAAGCCCCCCTAACCAAGAAACCTTGACAAGCCACTGATACAACCCCACCCACAGTGAGGACACTCCACAATAAAGAGAACTCCACAAATTCCCAGAATATAGAAAGGCCACCCCAAACGCAGCAATATAACCAAGATGAAGAGACAGAGGAATACCCAGCAGGTAAAGGAACAGGAGAAAAGCCCATCAAACCAAACAAAAGAGGAAGAGATAGGGAATCTACCTGAGAAAGAATTCCGAATATTGATAGTGAAAATGATCCAAAATCTTGAAATCAAAATGGAATCACAGATAAACAGCCTGGAGACAAGGATTGAGAAGATGCAAGAAAGGTTTAACAAGGACCTAGAAGAAATAAAAGAGTCAATATACAATGAATAATGCAATAAAAGAGATCAGAAACACTCTGGAGGCAACAAATAGTAGAACATTGGAGGCAGAAGATAGGATTAGTGAAATAGAAGATAGAATGGTAGAAATAAATGAATCAGAGAGGAAAAAAGAAAAACGAATTAAAAGAAATGAGGATAATCTCAGAGACCTCCAGGACAATATGAAATGTTCCAACATTCGAATAATAGGAGTCCCGAAGAAGAAGACAAAAAGAAAGACCATGAGAAAATACTTGAGGAGATAATAGTTGAAAACTTCCCTAAAATGGGGAAGGAAATAATAACCCAAGTCCAAGAAACCCAGAGAGTTCCAAACAGGATAAACCCAAGGCAAAACACCCCAAGACATATATTAATCAAATTAACAAAGACCAAACACAAAGAACAAATATTAAAAGCAGCAAGGGAAAAACAACAAATAACACACAAGGGGATTCCCATAAGGATAACTGCAGATCTTTCAATAGAAACTCTTCAGGCGAGGAGGGAATGGCAAGACATACTTAAAGTGATGAAAGAAAATAACCTACAGCCCAGATTACTGTACCCAGCAAGGATCTCATTCAAATATGAAGGAGAAATCAAAAGCTTTACAGATAAGCAAAAACTGAGAGAATTCAGCACCACCAAACCAGCTCTCCAACAAATGCTAAAGGATATCCTTTAGACACGAAACATAAAAAGGGCATATAAACCAGAACCCAAAACAATAAAGTAAATGGCAACGGGATCATACTTATCAATAATTACCTTAAACGTAAATGGGTTGAATGCCCCAACCAAAAGGCAAAGACTGGCTGAATGGATACAAAAACAAGACCCCTATATATGCTGCCTACAAGAGACCCACCTCAAAACAAGGGACACATACAGACTGAAAGTGAAGGGCTGGAAAAAGATATTCCATGCAAATAGAGACCAAAAGAAAGCAGGAGTAGCTATACTCATATCAGATAAAATAGACTTTAAAACAAAGACTGTGAAAAGAGACAAAGAAGGCCACTACATAATGATCAAAGGATCAATCCAAGAAGAAGATATAACAATTATAAATATATATGCACCCAACATAGGAGCACCGCAATATGTAAGACAAATGCTAACAAGTATGAAAGGGGAAATTAACAATAACACAATAATAGTGGGAGACTTTAATACCCCACTCACATCTATGGACAGATCAACTAAACAGAAAATTAACAAAGAAACGCAAACTTTAAATGATACAATAGACCAATTAGACCTAATTGATATCTATAGGACATTTCACCCCAAAACAATGAATTTCACCTTTTTCTCAAGTGCTCATGGAACCTTCTCCAGGATAGATCACATCCTGGGCCATAAATCTAACCTTGATAAATTCAAAAAAATCGAAATCATTCCAAGTATCTTTTCTGACCATAATGCATTAAGATTAGATCTCAATTACAAGAGAAAAACTATTAAAAATTCCAACATATGGAGGCTGAACAACACGCTTCTGAATAACCAACAAATCACAGAAGAAATCAAAAAAGAAATCAAAATATGCATAGAAACGAATGAAAATGAAAACACAACAACCCAAAACCTGTGGGACACTATAAAAGCAGTCTTAAGAGGAAAGTTCATATCAATACAGGCATACCTCAAGAAACAAGAAAAAAGTCAAATAAATAACCTAACTCTACACCTAAAGCAACTAGAAAAGGAAGAAATGGAGAACCCCAGAGCTAGTAGAAGGAAAGAAATCTTAAAAATTAGGGCAGAAATAAATGCAAAAGAAACAAAAGAGACCATAGCAAAAATCAACAAAGCAAAAAGCTGGTTCTTTGAAAGGATAAATAAAATTGACAAACCATTAGCCAGACTCATCAAGAAACAAAGAGAGAAAAATCAAATCAATAAAATTAGAAATGAAAATGGAGAGATTACAACAGACAACACAGAAATACAAAGGATCATAAGAGACTACTATCAGCAATTATATGCCAATAAATTGGACAACGTGGAAGAAATGGACAAATTTTTAGAAAAGTACAAATTTCCAAAACTGAACCAGGAAGAAATAGAAAATCTTAACAGACCCATCACAAGCACGGAAATTGAAACTGTAATCAGAAATCTTCCAGCAAACAAAAGCCCAGGTCCAGACGGCTTCACAGCTGAATTCTACCAAAAATTTCGAGAAGAGCTAACACCTATCCTACTGAGACTCTTCCAGAAAATTGCAGAGGAAGGTAAACTTCCAAACTCATTCTATGAGGCCACCATCACCCTAATACCAAAACCTGACAAAGATGTCACCAAAAAAGAAAACTACAGGCCAATATCACTGATGAACATAGATGCAAAAATCCTTAACAAAATTCTAGCAATCAGAATCCAACAACACATTAAAAAGATCATACACCATGACCAAGTGGGCTTTATCCCAGGGATGCAAGGATTCTTCAATATCCGCAAATCAATCAATGTAATTCACCACATTAACAAATTGAAAAATAAAAGCCATATGATTATCTCAATAGATGCAGAGAAGGCCTTTGACAAAATTCAACATCCATTTATGATAAAAACTCTCCAGAAAGTAGGAATAGAAGGAACATACCTCAACATAATAAAAGCTATATATGACAAACCCACAGCAAACATTATCCTCAATGGTGAAAAACTGAAAGCATTTCCCCTAAAGTCAGGAACAAGACAAGGGTGCCCACTTTCACCGCTACTATTCAACATAGTTCTGGAAGTTTTGGCCACAGCAATCAGGGCAGAAAAAGAAATAAAAGGAATCCAAATTGGAAAAGAAGAAGTAAAACTCTCACTGTTTGCAGATGACATGATCCTCTACATAGAAAATCCTAAAGACTCCACCAGAAAATTACTAGAGCTAATCAATGAATATAGTAAAGTTGCAGGATATAAAATCAACACACAGAAATCCCTTGCATTCCTATACACTAATAATGAGAAAGTAGAAAAAGAAATTAAGGAAACAATTCCATTCACCATTGCAACGAAAAGAATAAAATACTTAGGAATATATCTACCTAAAGAAACTAAAGACCTATATATGGAAAACTATAAAACACTGATGAAAGAAATCAAAGAGGACACTAATAGATGGAGAAATATACCGTGTTCATGGATCGGAAGAATCAATATAGTGAAAATGAGTATACTACCCAAAGCAATCTACAGATTCAATGCAATCCCTATCAAGCTACCAGCGGTATTTTTCACAGAACTAGAACAAATAATTTCAAGATTTGTATGGAAATACAAAAAACCTCGAATAGCCAAAGCAATCTTGAGAAAGAAGAATGGAACTGGAGGAATCAACCTGCCTGGCTTCAAGCTCTACTACAAAGCCACAGTCATCAAGACAGTATGGTACTGGCACAAAGACAGAAATATAGATCAATGGAACAAAATAGAAAGCCCAGAGATAAATCCACACACCTATGGACACCTTATCTTCGACAAAGGAGGCAAGAATATACAATGGAGTAAAGACAATCTCTTTAACAAGTGGTGCTGGGAAAACTGGTCAACCACTTGTAGAAGAATGAAACTAGATCACTTTCTAACACCACACACAAAAATAAACTCAAAATGGATTAAAGATCTAAACGTAAGACCAGAAACTATAAAACTCCTAGAGGAGAACATAGGCAAAACACTTTCCGACATAAATCACAGCAGGATCCTCTATGATCCACCTCCCAGAATACTGGAAATAAAAGCAAAAATAAACAAATGGGATCTAATTAAAATTAAAAGCTTCTGCACAACAAAGGAAACTATAAGCAAGGTAAAAAGACAGCCTTCTGAATGGGAGAAAACAATAGCAAATGAAGCAACTGACAAACAACTAATCTCAAAAATATACAAGCAACTCATGCAGCTCAATTCCAGAAAAATAAACGACCCAATCAAAAAATGGGCCAAAGAACTAAACAGACATTTCTCCAAAGAAGACATACGGATGGCTAACAAACACATGAAAAGATGCTCAACATCACTCATTATCAGAGAAATGCAAATCAAGACCACAATGAGATACCATTTCACACCAGTCAGAATGGCTGCGATCCAAAAGTCTACAAGCAATAAATGCTGGAGAGGGTGTGGAGAAAAGGGAACCCTCTTACACTGCTGGTGGGAATGCAAACTAGTACAGCCACTATGGAGAACAGTGTGGAGATTCCTTAAAAAACTGCAAATAGAACTGCCTTATGACCCAGCAATCCCACTGCTGGGCATACACACCGAGGAAACCAGAATTGAAAGAGACACATGTACCCCAATGTTCATTGCAGCACTGTTTATAATAGCCAGGACATGGAAACAACCTAGATGTCCATCAGCAGATGAATGGATAAGAAAGCTGTGGTACATATACACAATGGAGTATTACTCAGCCATCAAAAAGAATTCATTTGAATCTGTTCTAATGAGATGGATGAAACTGGAACCTATTATACAGAGTGAAGTAAGCCAGAAAGAAAAACACCAATACAGTATACTGACACATATATATGGAATTTAGAAAGATGGCAATGATGACCCTGTATGCGAGACAGCAAAAGAGACACAGATGTATAGAACGGACTTTTGGACTCTGTGGGAGAGGGAGAGGGTGGGATGATTTGGGAGAATAGCATTGAAACATGTATACTATCATGTAAGAACGAAGCACCAGCCTATGTTCGATACAGGATACAGGATGCTTGGGGCTGGTGCACAGGGATGATCCAGAGAGAGGATATGGGGTGGGAGGTGGGAGGGGGATTCAGGATTGGGAGCTCGTATACACCCATGGTGGATTCATGTCAATGTATGGCAAAACCAATATGGTATTGTAAAATAAAGTAAAAATAAAATTAAAAAAAAAATAAAAGAAACTCCACACTGTTCTCCATAGTGGCTCTATCAATTAACATTCCCACCAACAGTGCAAGAGGGTTCCCTTGTCTCCACACCCTCTCCAGCATTTATTGTTTGTAGAAATTTAAATGATGGCCATTCTGACCGCTCGGAGGTGATACTACATTGTGGTTTTGATTTGCATTTCTTGAATAATGAGTGATGCTGAGCATCCTTTCAGGTGTTTGTTGGCCATCTGTCTCCTTTGGAGAAATGTCTGCTCAGGTCTTCTGCCCATTTTTTGATTGGGTTGTTTGTTTTTCTGGTATTGAGCTGCATGAGCTGCTTGTGTATTTTGGGAATTAATCCTTTGTCAGTTGTTTCATTTGCAGTTATTTTCTCCCATTCTGAGGGTTGTCTTTTAATCTTGTTTATTGTTTTCTTTGCTGTGCAAAAGCATTTAAGTTTAATTAAGTCCCACTTGTTTCCTTCTGTTTGTATTCCTATTACTCCAGAAGGCGGGTCAAAAAGGATCTTGCTGTGACGGATGTCAAGAGTGTACTGCCTATATTTTCCTTTAAGAGCTATATAGTTTCTGGCCTTACATTTAACGCTTTAACCCATTTTGAATTTATTTTTGTTTATAGTGTTAGAAAGTGTTCTAGTTTCATTCTTTTACATGGAGCTGTCCAGTTTTCCTAGCACCACTTATTGAAAAGGCTGTCTCTTCTCCATTGTATATTCTTGTCTCTTTTGTCAAAAATAAGGTGCCCATAGGTGCATGGGTTTATCTCTGGGCTTTATATCTTGTTCCACTGGTCCATAGTCTTTTTTTTTTTTTTGTCAATACCATACTGTCTTAACACTGTAGCTTTGTGGTATAGTCTGAAGCCAGGAAGGTTGGTCCCTCCAGCTCCATTCTTCTTTCGCAAGATTGCTTTGAGACTGTTATTTGAGGTCTTCTGTGTTTCTGTACCAATTGTGAAAATCTTTGTTCTAGTTCTGTGAAAAATACCATTGGTAATTTGACAGGGACTGCAGTGAATCTGTAGATTACTTTGGGTAGTATCGTCATTTTCACAATGGATTCATCCAATCCAGGAACATGGCTCATCTCTCCATCTGTTTGTGTCATTGATTTCTTTCATCACTGTCTTATAGTTGAATGCTCTTTATAACAAAGACTACCCCAGCTTGGCGAGAATCTTTCCACAATGCATAGGCAGAGCAAATCATCACACTGAGTACTTTAAATATATTCAAATTTTATTTGTCAGTTATGCCTCAAGAAATCTAAATATATCAGTGTATGTGCTGTACTCTGTTGCCACAGTCTCTCTGCACTCCTTTAACCTAGAAAGTTCCTCACTGGGCTTTGTTTGTTGTAACCCTGATGTTCTTAAAGGTACAGATCAGCTATTTGATAGAACAGCCCCTCAATCTGGGTGCATCTCAAGCTTCTTCATGGTTAGACACAGCTAGTGGGGTTTTGGCAGAAGTGCCCTGGAAGTGATGTTGTGGCCTTCTCAGTGCATCACGCCAGGAGGTTCTTATGCGGAGCCACCCTGAGATGATGTGAATATTCTACCCTTCTTCAAACACTCACCCACTAATTCTGGCCAAGATTTCTAAAAGCTCACCAGCTTTGATGCATGGAGCCAGATGTGAGAGCCACTCACCTAACCCAATATAAGGAAGTAAGACCTGGCCTCCTAAAAGAGGATTTTTACATTGAGGCCTAAAAGATGCGGAGGAATAGTCCTACTCATTGTAAACTGGTGAGTCGGGGGTGGGGTGGGGTGCAGATGTTCTGTGTTCAAAATAAGCCAGGAGACAAGCAAGCCTAGAGGATATCTAGAAACGAACCAAGGCCAGATGGCCAGGCACAGAATACAAGGTAGAAGGAAGGCTGAAGGTTCAGGCGGGGGGCACACAAGGAGCTTGAATTTGTTATAAGAGTGAGGAGAGACCAACCATACAATGGATTTAATCAGAAGAACAACATACCTGGGTTTTTGTTTTGCAAAAAAATGCTCTTTGACTACCATGTGGGGCATCGATTTGAGGGTGTCCAGAGTGAAGGCAGGAGGTGCAGCAAGGAGATGACATCAGCGTCTAGAGAGGGGAAGTGGTGACCTGTACATGGAGTGGGGATCACGAAAGGCAGTTGCACCATGTAAGGGTGAGTGTTAGATGCTGTGGACATACACAGAGAAAAGGGTTTCTACCCTGGGCTTTTGGGACCTGAGAAGGCTTCCTGGAGGAGGTGGCATATGCTAAACTCTGTTGATGAGTGAAGGCAGCTAGACGAAGGGTCACGAGGAACAAGACAGCATGGGGAACTTAAAAGCACTCAAAAAGGTTGGAGCCTCTAGCGGGGAGCATGGGGATGTGACGTGAAACAGAAGCAGGACTGGACCACCAAGGGTGTGCCCTGATCAGAGATTCGGGCTTTAGCTTCTTGGCAACAGGCAAGAGGAGCGATGGAGGGGTCTAGATCAGGTTTGGTAACCTCAAGGCATCCACTCCAGCTGCACATAGAAGGTGACTCGAGGGCAGGGGTTTAGAGAGGCAGGAAGAAAGTCTAAGAGGCTGGTTGGCCAATAATGTGGAGGCAATAGCTGCACGGTGTGGGCACAGACCCTACTCCTCACGTGAAGGCTCCCATCCTAACTCATAATTCAGGGAGGACCACCAGGCAGACCAATCTAGGTCTTTGCAAAAAAAGCTCTAACTGGGGTCTTGCCCCCAAACCTTTGGGAGGACAGGTTAAAAGAAAAAACCTCTTCCCAAGCAGAAAGAGAGGGCAGAAAATGGCCTGTTGGCTGGGGATGGGGAGAGAGAAATATCTGGGGCCTCGTTCGGCTCCAGAATGAAGACAAATGGGCAGCGGGTTCCTGAGAATACATCCTTTCTCTGGAACACTTGCCTCTCCATCAGGGCCCCGCACAGGCCTGTCGGGAGGGAGTGGTGCTTTTGTGTGTGTGCCGGCTGTGCTCCCGTTGCCATGGCAATGGGGCCATAAGTCATGTCTGCTGCTGCTGCACGGAGGTGCTGTGATTTATGCCTGCCTGGCTGGGCTTGTAAACTTTTTTTTTAATGTGCAAAATCCATCACAGCAAGGGAGGGCGGTGTGTCTCTGGCTCACTCTGGAGGTGCGGGCTGCTGTCAGACCCACGTGTGATGCTTCTCCTGGCCCCAGAGACGCGCCACCAGACCCATACAGCCCAGCTGGGCCCTTCAGAGCTCTGGACCCTACTGAGGAGGGTGCCAAAAGCCTGAGGCTGATGCTCTCCTCTGGGGCCAGGGGGCTGCCCCATTTCTGAGACTAAATCTCCCTCTTATCTCCCCTAAGTTGATGCATGCCTGCTTTTGTCTGCATGCTTCAATTTCTGGTCTAATAACTTGCATTATACTCCAGCCTCTTTAGAACTGGATCTCTAGAAGAGGCTGGGGTGGAACGCAAACTATTAATGCATATGAATTTCAAATCATACCTCCTCAGCCTCAATGTTCTCATCTGTTCAGCGGGGCTAATACAACCATCTAAAGTAGAGCTTCTCAACCTTGTTGTTCAGTCATCAAGTCGGATCCGACTCTTTGCAACCCCACGGACTGCAGGATGCCAGGCTTCGATGTTCTTCACCCTCTCCCGCAGTTTGCTCAAATTCATATCCATTGAGTCGGTGACTTGGGCACTACTGAAATTTGGGGTTGGGTAATTCTTTATCAGAGGGGCTGTCCTGTGCATGGCAAGACGTTTAGCAACTTTCCCGGACTCTACCCACCAGATGCCTGTAGCACCTTCCCAGAAGCGGCCATCAGAAATCTTCACACAGAGACTATCAAAAGTCCCCTGCAGAGGCGACAAAATCACCCCCTTTAAAGCCCATTTTACAGATGAGGTAAGTGAGGCTTTCCCCTTGGACCTCAGTTTTCCTGGGCAACCACAATCTCTCCCCAAAGACGAGGGCCCTGTGGGACAGGGGGACTGGCAGATTTCCTGTCATGCCTTCCAGAGGCTGTGCTCACCCTGCTGGACTGAGCGGGCTCACAGATGACTCAACCACGCCCCGGCACCTGTGCACCCTGTGTGCAAATGGAGATCCAAGTCACGCGTCCTGTCAGGCTCTCCCATTTCAATGTGTTTAAGTCACTCCTGTTTTAGAGGACAGTGGGAGGGCTGGAAGGCACCCAGAAGGGAGGAGGTGGGAGAGACACAAGGCAGAGCCATAGCCCTGCTCCAGGAACTCTGTGCCGAGTGTCTGCCATGGCTTGCTACACTGGCTGGGCTGGCCGTTCATGTGTCCCTGTAAACCATTCTCTTCCATGTCTTATTCCTTTTTTTCACTTTACTTTCCACTTTCTTGGTACAATATATATACCATAAAGGGCATCCCCAGCTGGTGCTAATGGTAAAGAACCTGCTTGCAGGAGATGCAGAAAACACAGATTGGATCCCCGTGTCAGGAAGATCTCCTGGAGGAGGGCATGGCAACCCATCCCAATATTCTTGCCTAGAAAATCCCATGGACAGAGGAGCCCGGCACGCTACAGTTCCACAGGGTCGCAAAGTGTCACGACTAAAGTGACTTAGCCTGCTCATACCCGCCTATAGCATAAAATTGACTACCCACTTTTAAGCATATAGATCAGGGGCATGCAACACATTCGTGTGGTTGCACTATCTCCAGAACTTTTTATCTTGCAAAACTGAAACTCTGCACCCAACAAACAAGAAACCCCAGCCCCACCCCCCCGCCCCTATGCCGAGTGTCTGCCATGGCTTGCTAGACTGGCTGGGCTGGCCGTGCATGTGTCCCTGTAAACCATTCTCTTCCATGTCTTATTCCTTTTTTTCACTTTACTTTCCACTTTCTTGGTACAATATATATACCATAAAGGGCATCCCCAGCTGGTGCTAATGGTAAAGAACCTGCTTGCAGGAGATGCAGAAAACACAGATTGGATCCCCGTGTCAGGAAGATCTCCTGGAGGAGGGCATGGCAACCCATCCCAATATTCTTGCCTAGAAAATCCCATGGACAGAGGAGCCCGGCACGCTACAGTTCCACAGGGTCGCAAAGTGTCACGACTAAAGTGACTTAGCCTGCTCATACCCGCCTATAGCATAAAATTGACTACCCACTTTTAAGCATATAGATCAGGGGCATGCAACACATTCGTGTGGTTGCACTATCTCCAGAACTTTTTATCTTGCAAAACTGAAACTCTGCACCCAACAAACAAGAAACCCCAGCCCCACCCCCCAGCCCCTTGCCACAGACATTCTACTTTCTGGCTCTAGGATTTTTGACTAGTCTAAGTGCCTCATACAAGTAGAATTGTGCAGTATTTGTCTTTTTGTGACTGGCTTATTTTTCTTATAATGCCCTCAAGGTTCATCCATGTTGGATGAATGGATGGATGGATTGATGGATGTAAGGTTCATGCACGTGTCAGAATCCAGTTCCTGTTTAAGGCCAAATAACATCCCGCTGAATGTGTACACCACCTTTTACTTATTGCAAATAATGGACAATAGAAGCCCATGGACAGGACTTCCCTGGAGGTCCAGTGGCTAAGAATCTGCTCTGCAATGCAGGGGACACCAGTTTGATCCGTGGTCCAGGAAGATCCCACATGCCACAGGGCAGCTTAACCTGTGTGCCACAGCTCCTGAAGCCCACACACCCTAGAGTCTGCACTCCGCCACAGAGAAGCCTCCAAAATGAGTAGACTGTGCACTCTAGAGTAGCTCCCACTCGCCGCAACTAGAGAAAGACCGTGTGAAGCAATTTAGACCCAGTATAGCCCAAATAAATAAATACGTAATTTTTTTAAAATTGACACTTGGTTGCTTCTACATTTTTTTATCAGTTATTGTGAATAACACTGCTATGCACTTCTTATTCCTTTTTGAAGTAATTTTGAGCCACACTGCAACAACCATCCTCATGCACTTACTGAGCACTTACTGAATGCAAAGCACTAAGAAGGGAAAGCTGAGTTTACAAATGGCATGAATCACAATCCCTTCTGAAGGGCAAAAGTTTATAAAGTGCCTAATAAGAAATTCCGACAGTGGATTAAGTCTGGGCTAATTTTAATTAGAAATGTAATATTATAATGACAATAATTGCCACTATTTTGGTTCCAAACACAGCATGCACCAACTCATGTGATTCTCAGCAGTAATCCTACAGGGAAGGTGCAGTTAACTATAGACTGTGCACTCTAGAGTAGCTCCCACTCGCCGCAACTAGAGAAAGACCGTGTGAAGCAATTTAGACCCAGTACAGCCCAAATAAATAAAATACGTAATTTTTTTAAAATTGACACTTGGTTGCTTCTACATTTTCTTATCAGTTATTGTGAATAACACTGCTATGCACTTCTTATTCCTTTTTGAAGTAATTTTGAGCCACACTGCAACAACCATCCTCATGCACTTACTGAGCACTTACTGAATGCAAAGCACTAAGAAGGGAAAGCGGAGTTTACAAATGGCATGAATCACAATCCCTTCTGAAGGGCAAGAGTTTATAAAGTGCCTAATAAGAAATTCCGACAGTGGATTAAGTCTGGGCTAATTTTAATTAGAAATGTAATATTATAATGACAATAATTGCCACTATTTTGGTTCCAAACACAGCATGCACCAACTCATGTGATTCTCAGCAGTAATCCTACAGGGAAGGTGCAGTTAACTCTACTTTGCAAAGGTGGACACAGAGGCAGACGGAGGCCTAATAACTTGCCCCGGCTTCCTCCCCAGACAGTGAGTGGCTAAGATGGGATCTGAACTAGAGCATATGCTGCTGAGGACTGAGTTGCTGGCCTGAGTGGAAGAGTTTCAAAGGCTGAGTGGCCACAGTTTCCCCTTTCACTACTTTTCCTCTTTGCTACTTCTCCTCCTCTGCCAGTTCCAAGTGATTTTAGAGCTCAACTCAGCCAGGATGTGTTCCCCCTCTGGAATATTCAAGCATGCCCATCCTATCCCAACCCTGCACCCCTGCACTTTCTGCATCATCTGGAGGTAGAATGCAGAGCTCAGTGGCCAGATGAACTGAGTAATAAGCCAGCAGGATAAAAGCCAGCTTCCCCCTCATCCCAGAGAACGTGTATGAGGCCCTGAGAACCCAGTCCCTCTTTCTCTGCTGTCTGGGTTAACACGGTTAGCCTCTGAGCCTCACTGGGCTAACGTAGTATTACCTGAGGGGGGTCCCAAGGAAGGTTGGTCCTGAGCCTGCATCTGTAATAGTTACATAGTTTTGGGGAGATGGTGGTGTGCAAGCTTCACTTCCTAAAGATTCATGATGTTCATTAATATATTAACATCCCTTGGAAAAGCTTCCACCAAGGAAATCAATACAGCAACTTCCTTTATCATAGGATTTCTCAAACCTTTCAAATCAAAGAAACCTCCTTTTTTTTTTTTTTTTTTTTAGGTTACATTTAGTAACTGCAAGCTATGGCTGTTATTTGGAACCACTCTGAGACAATGGATTTTTATAATACAATACAATGAATACTGTGAGGCAGGAAGTTTTTATGAGGCTGTTTGGTACTAAGGATATTTCCATGTAAGGGGATTGAGTGATGCCTGAAGACGGCCTAAAGAATTTTTTTTTTTGAGCAATTTACTGGTAAATGGCGACCCACTCCTATATTCTTGCCTGGAGAATCCCATGGACAGAGGAGCCTGGTGGGCTGCAGTCTAAGGGGTTGCAAAGAGTAGGACGTGGCTTAGTGACTAAACAGCAATAACAATCGATAATATCCGTGACTGTGCCAACATAACCACATCAGACCGGGGCATCAAAATCTCCCACATCCTTCCTCTGAGCCATTTACTTGCCTAGATGTAGGAATACAGAGATGCTTAAGATTCAATTCTTAACCTCCAGGAAGACATAGATTACCAGCAGAGGGCAAAATGGAGGTACCCTTCTACAACTGATCCAAATGCTGGAGTGGGTTGCCATTTCCTTCTCCAGGGGATCTTTCAAACCCAGGAACTGAACCCGAGTCTCCCGCCTTGCAGGCAGAGTCTTTACTGACTGAGCTGCAAGGGCAATATGCTGTCTTGTAATTAAAGGGGAAACATACTAGCAGCAAGAGCACAGCAATGAGGGCGCTATGATTCTGGTGGATGGAAGGACAGAATGTTCCAGAAAGGCTGCTCGGAGGAGGTAGCATTTCTGCAAGACAGTGATGAATGAGAAGTAGTGTGCCAGGGACACAGGGGACAATTCGGGAAGCAGGGTGACATTGGCAAAGGCGAGGAGACATGAAAGCGTGTTTTGCATTTTGAAGACATGGCAGATGGGAACATGGTGGCAAGCGAGATCCCAGAGGGCATGACAGCCAGAATCTGAAGTGCTAGGAGGGGGTGGGTACCTGTGAAATGGTTTGGCCTTTGATCCTGAGACTGTGTGGGCAGGTGGTGTGGTTCTGAATGATTCCAGCAGAAGAGAGGCATGGCCTTACCTGTGTTTGGGTTGGACTGAGTATGTACAGAGCGGCGTGCAGCAGGGAGGCAGTGAATCTCTTAAGGAGGGTCTGAGCCTAGAGTTTATGCTGGACCACTTTCATCTGTTTCTCTCCCTGCCCCCTCGGCTCACCCGTACCCGGCTTTGCGGCTCAAGGAGGCTGGCTTTGATGGACCACCTCAATGAACTCTCTTGCATGGGTACCCCTTGGGTCAGCAAGTGGGAGACACCAGCAGAAAGTGTGGCGGGAGGTGGCTGAGCAAGGTTGGGACATCTATCCCTCTGACTTCTCTCCTGTCTGTGTTCCTACAGCTGTGACTACAGGTCGCAGCTCCCCTTAGGCAGTGCTCTCCACGGGATTCCCTCTCCACGTGCTGGCAACCTATCCCTCACCTAGGACCACGGCCCCCAGCCACAGTGTACTGAGTATCTGCTTTCTAGGACTTCCTCCCAACTTTCTGCAAAGCCTCGTGTGAAACCTTTCACACTTGAGCAAACTGGACGCTTCTTGCTGGGGCCCTTGTTACCAGTTTCCTTAGTGGGAAGGAAAAAAAAAGGAATTAACGTGCGTATCCAGATCAATTCATGACTCGCTGAAATATCCAATGATCTTTCTAACCAGCCCGCATGTTGTGTGTGTGTGTGTGTGTGTGTGTGTGTGTGCGTGTACAAGGGCAGATTGGCATTTATCTGGCAGAGGATGAGATGGCTGGATGGCATCACTGACTCGATGGGTGTGAGTCTAAGTGAACTCCGGGAGCTGGTGATGGACAGGGAGGCCTGGCGTGCTGCGATTCATGGGGTCGCAAAGAGTCGGACACGACTGAGCGACTGAACTGAACTGAACTGAAGATGCACTAATGGGAAACAAGTGGTCCTACCTAGCCCTGATAAGTGGGTCTTAGAAGGCAGAAAGTTTGCTCAGCTTAGCTAATTTTGGTGATGACTGCCCGGAGTTGCTGCCTGCAGAATCTAAAGCCTGGACTGCTTAGGTGAGACAAGAGCAAGGATTTCTAAGGGAACAGTATGACCACACGCCTGGAGGCTAAGCGATCCCTACAGGTAGAGGTGTGCTGTAGCAATTTAGAACCACCCATGTGATGGCAGGGGGATGGGGAGGAAAATGACTCAGAAGGTCACATCCAGTTGTGAGCTTATAATTGTTTAAACCTCTCTTTGAAACTCTAAGAAACAGTTCAAGGCTGCTGTGATATGAGTGGTGTGTTTACAGCTTAAATTAGAGCATGCCATTTTTAATACAAGTGACAATGGCAGTGCCAGACAGAATCGAGGAAGCACCTACACGGAAGCCCCAACTCTGCCTCGAGCAGAGAAATCTATTTCAGGAAACTTACTGGCACCAAGATGAGAGTATCCAAATATACCCTCTGAGATAACAGATAAATGGAAAAAACAGAGAGATGGAGTAAGACGGCCCAGTTTCTAATTCATCCTCCATATCCCTGTCCACTTGACTGTCTTTCTCCTGCATCTCAGCAACCAGAAAAATCTCTCTTCATTTTACAGGCACAAACGATCATCATATCATCAGACACAAAAGCAGGAGGACCTCTAAATACCATCAAGTTCAGAGGCGGTAAATACCTGACCCGTCTGTCACCACTCCCATCTGCTGAAGTCAGGCCTCATGAGTCAATCCCAACAATCTTCCCAGCTGAGTCAGTCTGTAGCATCAGAAATCTTCAAGCTTAACATCCAAGGCAGCCCCGCCCATTTGTCTGAGTTGGCACCTATGAGGTCTTCTCTAATTTAGTCCAACCTCTCGGGCAGATGGATGCACCGAGGCCCAGGGAGGGTTTTGAAGACATGGGCTGGAGTCGCTGTTTGGCTTGTGGTCCCCCGGTTCCCTTCCACGCTCGTCTCTGTGATCCTGCTCCCTCATCGTAGGTGACTAAGCCAGAGGTCAGCTCCTAACTCATGCCAGGCCACTAAGATCGCTTCTCGAGGATTCTTCAAACTGCAGCTCAAGGAAGAGAAGCATTCAGTGTTTGGTGGAAAGAACATGAGAGCCTTAAAAACTCATGGTTATCACAACCCAGCCACGGGAGAGGGAGCGGGGAGGAGCCAAGCCATCACGGAATGATGCAGAGAGGAAAGCGGATCCTAATGCACGTAATTCACTCAGCTCCCTTCATCCTGCTGGCCAAGCTGATCTTCCACCCTTCCCATGGCAGCCTTCCAACAGAGGTGCCATTAAGCTAATTTGAATTAGGTTTCTTTCTCCTGGAGCCAAAAACATCTGACTAATAAAGAGCAGAAAGGATTTCCATGCAGCCTGGGAGGGGGGGGGGGGGGGGGGGGGGGGGGGGGGGGGGGGGGGGGGGGGGGGGGGGGGGGGGGGGGGGGGGGGGGGGGGGGGGGGGGGGGGGGGGGGGGGGGGGGGGGGGGGGGGGGGGGGGGGGGGGGGGGGGGGGGGCAACACGGTGGCATGCTGGATAGAGTATAGAGTAAAGGTCTTGAGATCAGAAGCTTTGTGTTCAAATTCCAACCCACTCTCTTACCAGTGGTTTTACTTAAGATCTTAGAACATCAGCTCCTTAATCTGTAAAATGGGGGAAGGGGGAATAAAAATAGCCTTGACTTTAGAAGATGACTGTTAAGGATCACATATAAGATGCTATATAAAAGCCCCTGCCCAGTCAAGCAAGACCAAAATGCTGCCTATGCCTGTCTTCAGTGTGAAATCAGGATTGAAACCCAGGCGTCTCGACTCTCAGCCCAGGGAGCGTGCCAAAAAAAAAAAAAAAAAATCATCCTTTCTCCCTTCTCTCTCTCTCTCCCCACTGAAAGATCTGCGGCCCCATTTTAACATTAGAAGTCCCATCTGAAAAGTGTTTAACTTCTGATGCAGATATAACAAGTCATTTCTCAGTTTCACTGTATCTGCAAAGCCTTCTATAATTCAACATCAAATATTTATTATTACATTTATTAAACTTTTAATAATTTAGCATCTCCTGCATGTAAGAGAGAAGCTTAGCTAACTGGTTCTCGTTTATCCAACCTGGGTCACTTCAATATTCATATTCCAAAGTCTCCATTTGAGTTTCATTTAGCAGAGGCTGCGCCGTGGGCTGTCCACCCCAGCTGATAGTCGACGTCTGCTACGGCCTCCCCAGTGGCAAAGACTAACAGAAATCCGGTGCCGGATGGTGTTTGAGGAGATTTACTGAGGCTGGGCAGAAACACATCCTAATAGACTTCACTTTTATTATGATTGCTAAACTAAAATGGTGGAAAACATACGACTCTGGGCTCACTGGCTGAGTGACAGCCAGCGAGGCTGGGAAGAGATTTGGGGAGAGCGCAGACCCATTTGGTGCGGAGTGTGAAGCTCTTTATGTTAATGCTTCTCAGAGGAGCTCCACACACCTAAAGACAGGAGGGAGGCAGCGGTACAGGGCAAATTCCAACATCTAAATCCCATGAGTCCATCTGTGAGTGCTAAACAGATGCCCTATTGCCCCCAAAGTCTCCCCTGACCCCGTTTCATATTTCACCTTCCTCTTGAATGGAACAGACTTCCACACGCACTCAGTAGATTCAGAGCTCAACAAAGCTGAGGACAGACAGTCCAGGGCATGGATCCCTCAGTCTCATGGAGAACCCCCTGCACCAGCAGCCTGGGGGTGCACAAGTCTGACGTGGACCCAGAAACCCATGCCTGTGGCAGTTGTCCTGAGTGTGCCTGCGCTGTTGTGTCCAACTCTTTGCGACTCACGGCTCCTCTGTCCACGAGATCTCCCAGGCAAGAATACCGAGTGGCTTGCCATTTCCTCCTCCAGGGGATCTTAGCCAACATTTACTGAGCACTCACCCTACAACTTGAGTTCAAATTCTGATTCTGCCACACACTGCCTGTAACCTGTTGGGTAAATGATTTAAACTTTTGGTGCCTCAGTTTCCTCCTCTATGAATGGTAGTAACTCCATCACTGAGTTATTGCGGAGAAATCAGAACTAATGCACCTAAACTTTAGACAGGGCCTGATCCAAAATAAACACTCAATACATGTGAGCCTTGATTATTTATGACTGTGGTGCTAAGAGTTTAAATGTGTTATCTCATTCAATTGGCAAAAACATCCAAAGATACAATAGCAATTATCATTCCCATTTGCAGTTAGGAAACCGAGGCTCACAAAGCTTAAATACATCGCCCGAGGTTAGCTGGTAAGTGGTGGAGATGGAATCAGAACTCAGGGAGTTTGATTCCGGAGCCTTCACTATTCCTTCTGCCCAAATCTCCCTTCTGTGTTTCAAGCAGGTAAGTGAGCTGCCTATTGAATTTCTCATGCCCTTTGGGAAAAGAATGTCTACGTGAGTAACTGGTGTGAAGGGAAAAGCACCTGGGTCCTGAGACTAATAAGGGCTGTAGAAGCCCACCCGTGTTTCAGCACCTCCCTGGAGAGGGAGGTACGCTTCTTGGTTCCCTACCATGCAAACACACCCACACACACACACACATGCGTGTGCAGAGGCACTCATTTACAAAATCTGTTGAAGCTATAGGGAAGTTAAAGGCGAGACATGTGAATTCTACTCCTTGAGTCCCTTTATCCACTATTAATCATAGTATATAACACGAGGAGACTGAGGCACAGAGAGGTTATACAACTTGCCCACATCCACACAGCCAGTAAGTGGCAGAACCAGGATTTGAGTCCGAAGACTCTGAGTCAAGACTCCATGCTCCTCCTCTCTAGACATGAAGAGAGGGCATCTGGGGTACCAAAGCACCCAAGGCGGGCACCAAGGGCCCTGCTCACCTGAGGCTCGGCAGCCCTGGGCCTTCCTGTCCAGGTGTCACAGGGTAAGACACCACCTGCCTGGGGGAGCCTCATCGCTGCCCCCCGCCCCCTGCTGCCCTGCCACTCTGACCCCTCGCCTCTGCTGCTGAGGCCTTCGGTGATCAAGAGGAAAGCAGGGGGCCCTCTGGGTCTGCTTCCAGGCCACAAACTACATCTTTCATCACCTTAACCCAACTGGGTCAGATGATTACTTCCTTATTTGTACTAAAATGCTGTCTAGAACTTCCCACCCATAGAATACCAGTTACACATTAGGGTGTTGTACTAGTTACTCTATGTACATTACATTGATTCTAACAACAACCCTCTGAAGGAAACATAACAGTCTCCACCTTCTAGATTCAGAAATGGAAGTTGGAAGAGGTGAACTGACTTGGCCCAGGGAGTTCGGGGAGCAACTGCGGTGTCAAGATTCATATCCAAATCTGCAGGAGTCCAAGAAACACTCACTTTCCCACACCCTCTTCTCTTTCTGGTCCTTACATTTCCAGAGCCAGCCCAGTGTCTACCACACAAGGAAGAAGCCAGCGTGCTTTTGTTGAGGATTTCACCCTAGAATGGATGGCCCAAGTTTCTAGAACACACTGTACCTGACCAGGTGTACTGTCTGGGCAAAAGGCAGACTCTGGTGTCTGGACCAACCACACAGGAGCACCTGCTGGGACCCTGGAATGGTGAATACGTTCTCCTTTATCATAAAGGAGGCTGAGCCCCGAAAAATTGATGCTTTGAAATTGTGGTGCTGGAGAAGACTCTTGAGAGTCACTGGGATGGCAAGGAGATTGAACCAGTCAACCCTAAAGGAAATCAACCCTGAATACGCAAGGAAGGATTGATGCTGAAGCTGAAGCCCCAATACTTTGGCCACCTGATGCTGGGAAAGAGTGAGGACAAGAGGAGAAGGGGCCTACAGAGGATGAGATAGTTGGATAGCATCACCAACTCAACGGACATGAGTTTGAGCGAACTCCAGGAGATAGTGAAGGGCAGGGAATCTGGTGTGCTGCAGTTCATGGGGTCACAAAGAGTTGGACATGACTTAGCGACTGAACAACAGCAAGTGCCCCCAGAATCTCTGCTGACTGTCTCAGCCAGGCATCGAGAGCAGAGGAAAGAGGAGCAGAGGGAGAAGGCAGTTTGAGGTTCCACTCCATCTCTTCTCACTGCATCCTCTGCCACGTGCCCATTGGCATTACCTGCCAGACACACTGACCTGGAGCCTGGAAGCTCCCACATCAGGCATGTCACTTCAAGACCCCATGTCTTGTCTACAGATCTGTGGGTTTTGCCTTTTTCATTGTTGTTGTTCAACATCCATCCGCTGCCTGTCCTGATTCCCCTCATCCTATCTGCAATCTCAGTCCACATGGTAAAGGTCCCCCATCCTTGCTGGCGTGAGAGTGGGTCAGTGACCCAGGTGTGGCTAATTTTAGTCATTTATTTGAGACATTGGTGTTAGTGTTAGCCGCTTAGTCATGTCTGACTCTTTGCGACTGCATAGACTGTAGCCTGACAGGCTCCTCTATGGAATTCTTCAGGAAATAATACTGCAGTGGGTTGCCGTTCCCTTCTCCAGGGGATCTTCCCAACCCAGGGATTGAACCTGGGTCTCCTCTATTGCAACCAGATTCTCTACCATTTAAGCCATCTGCTGCTGCTGCTGCTAAGTCACTTCACTCATGTCCAACTCTGTGCAACCCCATAGACGGAAGCCCACCAGGCTCCCCCATCCCTGGGATTCTCCAGGCAAGAACACTGGAGTGGGTTGCCATTTCCTTCTCCAATGCATGAAAGTGAAAAATGAAAGGGAAGTCGCTCAGTCATGCCCAACTCTTAGCGATCCCATGGACTGCAGCCTACCAGGCTCCTCTGTCCGTGGGATTTTCCAGGCAAGAGTACTGGAGCGGGTCGCCATTGCCTTCTCTGAGGGTAAAGATGAAACGAGCTCATTTCAGCAAATACTTGGAAGTGCCACACAAGGAGGAGCTCTCACTGCTGTCACTCAGTACCAGGACTTTTGCGTAAATCATAGGGAAACAGGGCATCTCTTTGCTCTGGCAATGCCTGGCTGAGGCTGTAAGCCTGGAGTTGCTGGTGAGAGTGTGCCTGACAATGACATTAACATAGAGGAAGACAGACGTGAGGGATGAGAGAGAGACAGAAATGCTGAGGCCCAGCAACATTATAGAGCCTATAAATCCTGCTGGACTCAAAGCCGTTGCCACCCTGAAATTTTCAAGTTTTTCCATCCTGTGTTTTTTATGGAAGCCAGATGAGCCTTAGCTTGTTTTGCTGCTAGGATGCAAACGTCAGTAGCCCCCCGCCCCCTGCTGCCCTGCCACTCTGACCCCTCCCCTCTGCTGCTGAGGCCTTTGGTGATCAAGAGGAAAGCAGGGGCCCTCTGGGTCTGCTTCCAGGCCACAAACTACGTCTTTCATCACCTTAACCCAACTGGGTCAGATGATTACTTCCTTATTTGTACTAAAATGCTGTCTAGAACTTCCCACCCATAGAATACCAGTTACACATTAGGGTGTTGTACTAGTTACTCTATGTACATTACATTGATTCTAACAACAACCCTCTGAAGGAAACATAACAGTCTCCACCTTCTAGATTCAGAAATGGAAGTTGGAAGAGGTGAACTGACTTGGCCCAGGGAGTTCGGGGAGCAACTGCGGTGTCAAGATTCATATCCAAATCTGCAGGAGTCCAAGAAACACTCACTTTCCCACACCCTCTTCTCTTTCTGGTCCTTACATTTCCAGAGCCAGCCCAGTGTCTACCACACAAGGAAGAAGCCAGCGTGCTTTTGTTGAGGATTTCACCCTAGAATGGATGGCCCAAGTTTCTAGAACACACTGTACCTGACCAGGTGTACTGTCTGGGCAAAAGGCAGACTCTGGTGTCTGGACCAACCACACAGGAGCACCTGCTGGGACCCTGGAATGGTGAATACGTTCTCCTTTATCATAAAGGAGGCTGGAGCCCCGAAAAATTGATGCTTTGAAATTGTGGTGCTGGAGAAGACTCTTGAGAGTCACTGGGATGGCAAGGAGATTGAACCAGTCAACCCTAAAGGAAATCAACCCTGAATACGCAAGGAAGGATTGATGCTGAAGCTGAAGCCCCAATACTTTGGCCACCTGATGCTGGGAAAGAGTGAGGACAAGAGGAGAAGGGGCCTACAGAGGATGAGATAGTTGGATAGCATCACCAACTCAACGGACATGAGTTTGAGCGAACTCCAGGAGATAGTGAAGGGCAGGGAATCTGGTGTGCTGCAGTTCATGGGGTCACAAAGAGTTGGACATGACTTAGCGACTGAACAACAGCAAGTGCCCCCAGAATCTCTGCTGACTGTCTCAGCCAGGCATCGAGAGCAGAGGAAAGAGGAGCAGAGGGAGAAGGCAGTTTGAGGTTCCACTCCATCTCTTCTCACTGCATCCTCTGCCACGTGCCCATTGGCATTACCTGCCAGACACACTGACCTGGAGCCTGGAAGCTCCCACATCAGGCATGTCACTTCAAGACCCCATGTCTTGTCTACAGATCTGTGGGTTTTGCCTTTTTCATTGTTGTTGTTCAACATCCATCCGCTGCCTGTCCTGATTCCCCTCATCCTACCTGCAATCTCAGTCCACATGGTAAAGGTCCCCCATCCTTGCTGGCGTGAGAGTGGGTCAGTGACCCAGGTGTGGCTAATTTTAGTCATTTATTTGAGACATTGGTGTTAGTGTTAGCCGCTTAGTCATGTCTGACTCTTTGCGACTGCATAGACTGTAGCCTGACAGGCTCCTCTATGGAATTCTTCAGGAAATAATACTGCAGTGGGTTGCCGTTCCCTTCTCCAGGGGATCTTCCCAACCCAGGGATTGAACCTGGGTCTCCTCTATTGCAACCAGATTCTCTACCATTTAAGCCATCTGCTGCTGCTGCTGCTAAGTCACTTCACTCGTGTCCAACTCTGTGCAACCCCATAGACGGAAGCCCACCAGGCTCCCCCATCCCTGGGATTCTCCAGGCAAGAACACTGGAGTGGGTTGCCATTTCCTTCTCCAATGCATGAAAGTGAAAAATGAAAGGGAAGTCGCTCAGTCATGCCCAACTCTTAGCGATCCCATGGACTGCAGCCTACCAGGCTCCTCTGTCCGTGGGATTTTCCAGGCAAGAGTACTGGAGCGGGTCGCCATTGCCTTCTCTGAGGGTAAAGATGAAACGAGCTCATTTCAGCAAATACTTGGAAGTGCCACACAAGGAGGAGCTCTCACTGCTGTCACTCAGTACCAGGACTTTTGCGTAAATCATAGGGAAACAGGGCATCTCTTTGCTCTGGCAATGCCTGGCTGAGGCTGTAAGCCTGGAGTTGCTGGTGAGAGTGTGCCTGACAATGACATTAACATAGAGGAAGACAGACGTGAGGGATGAGAGAGAGACAGAAATGCTGAGGCCCAGCAACATTATAGAGCCTATAAATCCTGCTGGACTCAAAGCCGTTGCCACCCTGAAATTTTCAAGTTTTTCCATCCTGTGTTTTTTATGGAAGCCAGATGAGCCTTAGCTTGTTTTGCTGCTAGGATGCAAACGTCAGTGGACACCAGAACCACCTGAGGAGTAGTTAAACCAGATTACTGCTTAAACAAGATTACCGGGCCCACCTCCGAAATATCTGATTCAGGTCTTGGCTGATGTATGCATTTCCTAGGCTGCTGGAACAAATTGTCACAAATCGGGATGGCTTAAAACTATCAGAACTCTGAAATCAGTATCACTAGGTATTCCTGCCTGGAGTATCCCGTGGACAGAGGAGCCTGGTGGGCTGCTGTCCATAGGGTCGCACAGAGTTGGACATGACTTAAGCGACTTAGCATGCATGCATTGGAGAAGGAAATGGCACCCCACTCCAGTTTTCTTGTCTGGAGAATCCCAGGGACAGAGGAGCCTGGTGGGCTGCTGTCCCTAGGGTCACACAGATTTGGACATGACTGAAGTGACTTAGCATGCATGCATTGGAGAAGGAAATGGCACCCCACTCCAGTATTCTTGTCTGGAGAATCCCAGGGACAGAGGAGCCTGGTGGGGTGCCGTCTATGGGGTCTCACAGAGTCAGACACGACTGAAGCAGCAGCAGCAGGCCAAAGCCAAGGTGATGGCAAGGCTGCCCCCCCTCGGCCCCCGTGAGGTCCTGGAGCAGACGCCCCATGCCTCTCCCAGCTCCCGGCGGCTCCCAGTACTCCCTGCTGTGGCCGCCTCACTCTAGTCTCAGGTTCCCTCTCCACATGGCCATCTCCTCTGGGTGTATTACATTCCCTTCTACTTCCCTCCTATGAGGGCACTTGTAATGGTGTTTGAGGCCCATCCAGATAATCCAGGATAATCAACTTTCTTTAAGATTCTTAACTAAATCCCATCTGCAAAGACCATTTCTTTTCCCAAATAAGGGAACATTTACAGGTTCTAGGGATTAGAAACTGCCAGTCTACCACAGATGGAGTCAGAGAACCTGCCTTTCTGACAAGGTTGCTGGTGATGCTGAGAATATACTTTGAGAAACAGTGGCCCGATGACATCCTGCTAAGACTTGGCAGTTTGGCTCAGAGGCCCTCTCCTCCATGAAGGGTGTCCTTCAACTCCCAGGTGAGTTAAACCACCTCCTTCCTTGGGTCCTTTCTCTGCCCTGAACTTTCCCTCTAACTTCTTCAATAGTCACAAAGTAGAACATGTTTCATTTGCAATTTTGTCTCATTTAACGCACCAAGATCTCTGTCTTAACGTTTCTCTATCTTCTTCTCTATCTTCGATACTTAGCCTGGCACATGGTAAGTGAAAGTGAAGGGGTTACTCACTCAGTCGAGGCCTGACTTTATAACTCCATGGACTGTAGACTGTCAGGATCCTCTGTCCATGGGATTTTCCAGGCAAGAATACTGGAGTGGGTAGCCACTCCCTTCTCGAGGGCATCTTCCCGATTCAGGGATCGAACCCAGGTCTCCTGCATTACAGGTGGATTCTTTACTGTCTGAGCCACCAGGGAAGCCCAGAAACATCTAGCCAGTCTCCCTGCAGGGAATCAAATCTCAGCCTCCCACATGACAGGCGAGGATACTCACCACTATACTAATAAGGAGGCACAAGGTAGGTGTTAAATAAATTTTTAGTGCTTGAAAAAAAATTTTTTTAGTGCTTGGAATTGAGAGGTCAAAAGAACAAGGAACTCTTCTAAATTCTATCGAGAACCAATTCAATGTGAAAATTGTCACCAAGTGAGCAATGCTGGCTTGCATTCTGATGTCCCATTATCCTTTCAGTGTTGTACGGGAATTAACAGTATTTCACCATTTCATTTTCATTGACTTGAGATGATAGAAAAATCACTGAGGGGCTCCAAAAGCTGGGCTTTGTGGATGATTATTATTCCAGCCATAATAGCAACTCTTGCGTCTCTCTTCTAAGAAGAATCAGCTCTCGGTGAAACTATGAAGAAGGCCCACTGTGTAGCAATAAGTGCTGTTTGCCATGCTTCTCTCCCCAGGACTATCTTTTATTTCATCTCTCAAGTCAAGTTTCTTATTCAGCGCTCCTCGCTGCACCATACAATCCCAAAAGCCGAGGTGGGCCTTATTCATCACTGTATTCCTATGGCGCCGGGCACAGTGCCTGGCACACAGGAGGGGCCCAGATAAGGTTTTCAGAATTGAAAGGAAATCTGCACGCAATTTAACTCGAGTTCGCTTCTCCACTTTTGTAGCTGACATCATTAGTGTTTCGAATGCTAAAACTCTCATTCCCAGCAGCTTCCTGCTGGAACAGGCCAGAGCATGGGCGCTGTCCAGGGGAGAGTTCTTTTCTTTGGCCCTTTAACCCTTCAGACTTGAAAGCCATCCCTCCCATCTTAAATTCCACAGCCGAATCCTGTGCACAATTCAAGGTTAATTGCTAATGTTTCTCTCCTGCACATCCTTTTCTAATTCAGGAATTTTTCCTTCATTTCCAATCCCAAGGCACTCTGTGTACACCGCTTCAATTATTCTGCAAATACCCCATATCCATAAAGCCATGGGACCTACTATACTAAACAAGAGTTTATATATTCATTTAAATCTTCCTCAAGCCCCATGACAAAGGGGTTAATGCAAATTCTCAATACCAAGACCTTACTGATTTTAAGATGCACCATAGATTAGATGAAGCCTTTCAGTAAAAGCAAGAGAAAGAATTAAAAAGAGAATAGGAATGCACTATACTATGCCAATAACAACAACATAATAACTAATGCTTCTAGAGAGTTCACCATGTGCCAGACTCAGTGCTTTACAAGGATGGTGACTGCAGCCATGAAATTAAAAGATGTTTGCTCCTTGGAAGGAAAGCGATGACAACCTTAGACAGTATATTAAAAAGCAGAGACATCACTTTGCCGACAAAGGTCCATATAATCAAAGCTATGGCTTTCCCAGTAGTTACGTACGGATGTGAGAGTTGGACCATAAAGAAAGGTGAATGCCAAAGAATTGATGCTTTCGAACTGTGGTGTTGGAGAAGACTCTTGAGAGTCCCTTGGACTGCAAGCAGATCAAACCAGCCAGTCCTAAAGGAAATAACCCTGAATGTTCTTTGGAAGGACTGATGTTGAATGAAGGTGAGACTCCAGTACTCTGGCCATCTGATGCAAAGAGCCGATTCATTGGAAAAGACCCTGATGCTGGGAAAGATTGAGGGCAGGAGAAAAAGGGGATGACAGAGGATGAGATGGTTGGATGGCATCACTGACTCAATGAACATGAGTTTGAGCAAACCCTGGGAGATGGTGAAGGACAGAGGAGCCTGGCCTGGTGCTGTCTCGGGGTCGCAAAGAGACACGACTGAGCAACTGAACGACAACACGCCTTTTAATTCTTACCACTCTCTTACCCAGCACAGATAGTCTTCTATCCGTGTTATCCACAGGACCAGCAGAACTTCAGATAAGCTCTTGCAGCAAGCAAGGGGTAGACCTGGGACTGGGACTCAGGCAGCTCAGTTGGCCTCTACAGGCTGTGCTTTTTGAAGAATGAACTACCTTACATAGCAGACTGTATCTTTAATCAAAAGATGCCATACATAGAGAAAAATGTGCAAACTATATCTATACAAATAGGATGGGAGTTCCAGTTTTTCTATATCCTTACCAACATTTGTCATCATCAATTTTTTTAAAAATTTAGACACCCAGGTGAGTTGAGCCTGTACTTTTTGAGTCTAACTTGCTCTGTCTCTCCTAGTGTGAGATTCCATAAATTCATATCTGTCCATAAATTCATATCTGCCCATAAATTCCATAAATTCAACTCTGTCATAGATTTAAAACCAAAACAAAAAAATCAAATAAGAAAGAAGCTTTAAATTTTCCCTCCCAATCCTATCCAAATGCTTATCTTTTCCTTCCTCACTCTGCTTTTTTTTCCTTTAATCTCACAGTTGTGATTCTGTGGCATATTATTGGCTATCTATAATTATGATCTATTATTTATTAATTTCTAACATAGCATATGACTGAAACTTATTAATTCTTTAAATGCCTATGATATGCTTGCTTGGGCAATGTCATGTCAAACAAGGTTTATTAGTGGAGCTTGGAAAACTCAACCTACAGAGCACAGATTCTTTTGAATGGTGATGATTACAATCTTTCATCCACCCTTGCAATGAAACTGAGGGTAAGACTTAAAAGGCTGTCTGCGACTGCAAGCCCAGACAGAGACATGGGCCACCCCAAACAAGATAATAATTTAGTGACCTAATCAAGCCAACATTCTTCAAATATTTGAAGTATATTTTGAACATTCTTCAAAGGGTTGAGAAGGAGGACCCCAAACTGCAGAACAGTATTCTTTCTCCCATCCCGAGCAATTCTGATCTTGTCCCAACTCGATGAAGGTGCACCATCTGTGTAACCAGGCACAGCTTTCTTAGCAGTTCAGAAACATCTAATTGTTATCAGCTCATGCCCTTTGAAGGTCTCACCCCCTTCAACTTATTACAGTATTCCTTTCAATTACATATAAAATTTTCCCTGAAATAAATTCTAGTCAATACTTTTCTCAATTTTGTTTTAGTATTTCCAAGGATGTTTTAAAGTCCTTAGAAGTTGATATTCTGGTCCTCTCCATGTCTGGCTTGCTGTTGAATGTAATAATTCAAATTGAAGGAGAAAAGGCAACTGAATTATCCTACAGACCGCAGTCACTCTCAGTAGTGACATTGCATGCAGATTTCCTGACTCTGCCTTCCCCACCAAGACCAGTTTCTGCTGCTGTTGCCGCTGCTAAGTCACTTCAGTCATGTCCGACTCTGTGTGACCCCATAGATGGCAGCCCACCAGGCTCCCCCGTCCCTGGGATTTTCTAGGCAAGAACACTGGAGTGGGTTGCCATTTCCTTCTCCAATGCATGACAGTGAAAAGTGAAAGTGAAGTCGCGCAGTCATGTCCAACTAGTAGCAACCCCATGGACTGCAGCCCACCGGGCTCCTCTGTCCATGGGATTTTCCAGGCAAGAGTACTGGAGTGGGATGCCATTGCCTTCTCCGTGACCAGTTTCTCCTTGAACTCTATTGTCAGAAGAATTGAATGCAACTAAAATTGATAAGCCTGCACTTTTGGAAGTATATTATGTACCAGTATTTATACATATTATTTAATCATTACAACAGTACTTAGGTGGTATTTCAATGAGATCAAATCAGTTGATCCTAAAGGCAATCAACCCTGAATATTCACTGGAAGGACTTATGCTGAAGCTGAAGCTCCAGTACTTTGGCCCCCTGATGTGAAGAGCCGACTCATTGGAAAATAACCTGATGCTGGGAAAGACTGAGGGCAGAAGGAGAAGGGGACAACAGAGGATGAGATGGTTAGATGGCATCATGGACTCAATGGACACAAGTTTGAGCAAACTTGGGAGATAGTGAAGTACAGGAAAGCCTGGTGTGCTGCAATCCATGGGCTCCCAGAGTTGGACACGACTGAACAGCAACAACAATTTCAATGAAATAGTTAAGGATATGGGTTCAGGAGGTGGGGAGATGGCAGGCTGAAGTTTGGCTTCACCACTTCCTAGTGAAGTTATCACCTATATACTTCAGACTTTTTTCCTTTTAATTTGTAAAATAAAAATAATAATAGCATTATTTGGGGGGTTGATGTAAGACCATAGTGAGATAATGCTAGTAAAGTGTTTAGGAATGGTCAGTGGAGATGAGTTACTGTGATTACTACATACTGTGAGATAGGCACTATTACTATCCTCATTTTGCAAAGAGATGAAAAGTTAGTAAGTTGAACTTGACCAGGGTCATGTAGCTCATCCGTGGTAGAGAAGGGATTCCAAGTCAGACTTGGTCAACTCCAGAATGAGTGTTGAACCATCAGCCAGTCCGACATCTATAGGTTCAGTGAAACTACAAATTCAATGTCAACAGTATGAACTCTGAAGAAGTCTGGTAACCTTTCAGTTGATCTGAGACAAGGTCACAAGGCCTTCAAGAAGAATCTTTCAACCAGATGCTCTTTTCTCCATTTTTGAAATATGTAATACTGAGTAACCTTAGCACTGAAGGTTTACTGAAGGCTTACTGATGCTTTACTGAAGTTACACTGACCTCAGCTCTAACAAAAATGGAAACCATGATAATTTGTCATGAATCAATTTGTATGTACATGAAACCATCTTAGTTTTTAGTAATTATCACTTCCTTTTCTAAATGTTATCCCTTTAATTTTCTATCTTTTAAAAATTACTTCTTTGGAGAAACACCAATAAAAAATCATGTTGTGTCCATCCCTTCATGAAAGGCTGAGAAGGTAAGTCTCCCTATCAAGATGCCATAGACATTGATAGCATCTTAATTGAAAAGACAGCTGTGCAGTGGTAGAATAGCAAGCGCTGGAAGCACGGGGCCATGCCTCCACGCTCCAGTTCAGGAGCTCATAAGCTGTGTACAAACCAGTTCCAAAAGCAAAATCAGAGTCCATTTTTTGCAACATTTAAATGCTAGAATTCTTCAACTAATCAAATCAGGAGGGGGAGGGGATAAAAAGCCTACACTAGAAAGCTCCAGAATAGTGCTAGATTCAGACCTAAGATCACCTGCATAATTAAATCAATAAACATTTAGTAGATGTCCAGTATGGACTGGGAACTGGGAATTAAAAAGCTAAGTAAGTTATTTTCTTTGACCTCGAGGGATTCACTACATAATAGCACAGAATGATATGTAAGCAACGAATCAGAACACAGTAGAGTAAGTCTATAATGAAGTTAACTACAAGGTACAAAATGTGGAAAGAAAGATGTAGTCTCCATCGTTTCTTGAGTAAAGAGCAAATTCATTTGACCTGGACATTTGTATCCTATTGATCAGCCCAAAGTCTGTTTCTAGTATCAGAGTCAAAAGAGAAAGCACTTCATCTTCCAATATTTTACCTTCACGACTTTTCAATATACTATTAAGTAATGGTCTTTCATAAGAGAAGACCATTAAAGATCCCAGAATGAGCTAGATAATGTGTTAACCTCCTTCATGTTTTATATAAGCCCCAAAGGAAAGTAATAATGTTGAAATGCAGAGGCAGTGAGGCCACCATGGAGGTCAATTTCAGGAGTGTGGAGCATGGCACACAGGATATGTTTCTTATATACCAGCTAGGCAGCTGCCTGCTTTAACATCATGAAGAGCACTTTTGCCCAGGAGTTCCGAGATCCTGAAAGGGAGGGCCTCCCGGGGCTCTAAGAAGCCCGTGGTATGGGTGGTGGAGGCGACTTCCCTACCTGACATCTGCGGGGTCTTCTGTGACGAGCACGTCGGTCTTGCAGCTGGCCAGCGGGTTGATGGACAGCTCCACGGGAGGGACCACGAAGCTTTTGCTGACGGGAAGCCAGAGTCCTTGGCCCAAGCTGAAAGTAGACCTGCAATGTAAGAGTTTCCATTGGGGGACTCCCTGGGAAGCAGAGAAAGAACAGCAAA
Organism: Cephalophus harveyi; assembly: GCA_006410635.1. NCBI lineage: Eukaryota > Metazoa > Chordata > Mammalia > Artiodactyla > Bovidae > Cephalophus > Cephalophus harveyi. Next base: position 234,831 of record SJYT01071761.1, read on the forward strand.
AAGGGGCCCCCTCCCATTCCTTCCAGAACCTTCTCTAACTTCCACACCCAACCGAGGCGCCTGCACGCTTCAAGGCTTGACGTTGGCCAACCTCGCCGAGACATGGATGGCCATTTTCTCCCTCTGTTAATCATTTAGCCCATGCATTACTCTATATTGGTAGGCATGTTTTTCTAAGTTTAGGTCCTGATTCCTAATTAGCAGTGGGCTTTGTGAAGACAGGGACTATTTCAGCTCTGCTTTCCCAAGCAGGCCTGATGGCGAGCAGAAGTGACTGCTGGCAGGGGCAGACTGCACAAAGAGTATGGACTCTGAATCAATTGCAACCAAAATGTGATTCCCAGTTCTGCCACTTAATTTGCTGTCTGTCTTCATCAGTTTAAGTACCGAAGTTTTCACACAAGATTTCACGGTAGTGGCAGGAAGAGATTCTATGGCTAGAGAATATTTTTAAACCACTGGACTAGATAATCAGTAATGTCTCCTCCAGTTCAAATATCTGAATCTATAAAGTCTAGATGCCAGACAAATGGAAATCAGATTCCCATAGCAACCTGGACCACGGCATCCCAGAAATGCACAGGTTCAATTAACTAAGGATGTATAACTATACCTCCCCATCAGACCGTTCCCCAACAGAACTGTCAACTCACCTGAGGATCTTTTCAGGGGCTTGCTCCCCTGTCACCAGATCGTAGCCCCTCTCCAGTGTCGTGTATGGCCAGGGACTGTGGGAAAAAATGAGAAAGGGAAAGGATGAGAGATGGTATTAGTCAGAAGCAGATGCTATTCATATGTGGACACTGCTGAAGAATTGCTACAAATTATCGAATTTTGTAGAGGTAATGATAGGGTAAGTCTATATTATACCAGTCTCCATTTCTCAGAAGGACTCAGCATTTCAAAGTCCTCTTGGTCCCTTTTGGAGTTCACGCATAAAATATGTGATTCTTCTTCATTATCCCACTCAAGAGAGTGTTCTTTGATTCCTTATGGTTTGGGAGGGTGAGCTACACTTCACATTTGTTCTCAAGAAGGTCTGCCATCAGTTGGGTACCTTTAAAGCTAAGCTGGGATTCAGTGGGAAATAGGACTCACTCCCCCAGGAACACACCAGCGCAGAGGAAGTGGCGTCTACGGGGAGCAGTGGGGGCGCCCCTGCCCCGCCTCGCCTGCCGTGCTTTGCTACTCACCCTTCACTCTGCCCCCAGTCACTGCGCACACACAGGTGTCTGTGAGCCGGGTCAGGGGCATAGCCTTCGTGGCAGCTGCACTCTCCTGTAAGCCAAAAGAGGAAAGGAGCTCGTGAAACACTGCCTGCCCCAAACAGTCTTCTCTCCTGGTGTCTGCCTGCCCCAAACAGTCTTCTCTCCTGGTGTCCTTGTCTTCTTGGAAAATAAAGTGAGCTGCCTCGTTTTAGCAAAGGCCATGGAAAGAGAATGTTCTAGCCCATCTGCCACTGTGGTTAACAGAGTTCATTCATTGTTCACTCACTCACTTATTCACTCGGCAAGCCCTGGCCACCCTCCCCGCCGAGCTCTCTGCTCAGCACTGGGGATGCAGAGGTCAAAGTGCAACCCAGGTGCTGAAGGAGCTCGTGACTAAATGAGACAGAGAGTGAGCTGGTGGCTACACGCGGACGTCCTGTTTTCAAATATTTAAATTATGATAAAGTATTCTTGTGCTAAAAGTGTAATCAGAAAATTGAATTCTCTCCACCTGAATGAACAATTCACGTTCATTTATAAGGCCCAAATCAAATGCCGCCTCTTCCAAATATAATACCTCTGATTTCCTCTTGTGGAAAAGCTGTCTCCATCTACCACCTTCAGACGTTATTTTGTTTCGTTGGTGGTGGTCTTATTGGCTTTACTTGCCTCTTTCCCCTCCCTGCATCTTCCCTCTTGTCCGCTTCCCTTCCATCTACCGAACCATCCATCCATCCATGCATCCACGTGTTGTCATTTTCTGGCCATGCCTTATACGTGGTTGGACACAGCCTCGCTCGCAGCCGCTGCTGCCTTAAGTGTAGCTTCTCATTGGCCAAGTTCATTCTGGGCGCACATGTCCTGTTTCCTGATGCATCTTCAGAGTTCATTTCTGGAAGAGTCCTGCCTTCCCGCTACCATCGGTCTTGCTTCACTGCTGACTCCTTAAGGTCGGGGGAAAATGTTTTGATTCAATTAGTTGTTAGATTTTCCTAAGATGTAGTTGTAGAATGTTCCCAGATGCTTTACCAAAAATAGATTCTATTAAAAAAAAAGCTTGTGAACTACTGTACCATCCTTAGAGCCAGTCAGCCTGACTGCGTTCCTCAGTCCTACAGTCATTCCGGTTGGCTTGACCCAAGTATTTTCAAATTATGTTTCGTGGAAACATCTAGCTTAATGTAGGAGATTCAGACTTTGAAACTTTTAGATTTTAATGTTCCTTAAGACATTTTATTTTGAAATCTCCTTAATAATAAATAAATAATAATAAAAACAACGAAGGCTAAACACTCAGATATTACACGCTAGAGCTGAGGACAGTGGAGGGCTCTGCCACATCAAGCCTGGTGGCCAGATAAATGGATTTTATGCGGTCCTCGTTAAAAAAAATTCTATCATCTTTGTTTCATTGAATAGGATCCTGAGACTGAGAGATGAGGTGCTAACAAGCTCACGCTTTTTACTCACTTCGAGTCTTATGAATCAGTTTTCTCAACCTTGTGCAATCAAAACAAAACATAGCCGTGAACGCGATGCCAGGGTAACACAGGTTCTAAAACCATCACCCATTAACTGCTTTAAGAAAAATGTTTGTATTCATCAAATAGCCTTATTGTTTCCCCTGATTCATTATCAGTGTTAGGCATTTGAACTTATACAAAGTATTCTGGGTGTTAACACTTTCATTTATTTTATATATTCCAATGCTGCTTAATCTTTGTAAACTCAGCAACAGTAAGTATCTGGCAAACAGCCTGGGCTTAATAAATGTTGGTTAAACTAAAAGGGTAGTAAGATACAGTGTGGAGAAAGGGACAGATCAGAGGGAATATTCAAAATATTTAGAACAAGATTGTTGAAGGACAAAGAGAGAAAGAGAAACAGAGAGAGAGAAGAGAAGAGAGAGACAGAGATCGACGTACCTCTCCTCTCCTCTGGATACCTAGTAAATAAGAGGGGGCTGCTTGCAGGCAGGGAAGCTCTCTGTAATGCTCCCCTCCAATAACATCCCCAAGGGTCTTCCACTGAATGCCAGTGCTGCAAATACGTGCAACTTAATGGATTGACTGTTGCCAAAGGTTAGGAAAACGGAGGGAAAGAGCGGAGATCCTTGAGATTTGGATCAGAATAATCAACCCGAGGGGGAGGAGGGGGAGTCACTAATGATGTGTTAAAATGCAACGGTCCCTTCATGAAATATTCACCACTTTAAGCACGTCTAATATTAAAGATTAAAAGTCCTGGGATTTGTCCTCGAGACTCCCAGGCCTGATTTATGATCTGCCACAAGCCACAGGCTTCGTGATTCATAACAGGAGAGGTAAAGTGGTTACCTCTGGCACCGGGACAGGAAGTTGGGCAGGGGTGAGCCAGGAGCTGGTGGGGCAGGGGGCTCTTCTCCATGGAAGGGCTGAGGTTCCTGTCTCTCCTATCAGTGACTTGGGAGAGGGCGCAGGTCATTTTTCCTCCCCTTCTTTCGTTTTGGGAATATTCATGAGAATGAGAAATCTATATAGAAAAAAAGGGCGCTGCCATATTTTTCTCTTTCTTCCGTGTGTGCTTACTAGGCAAGTTTCCCCTGCCTTGGAATGGATCATTAATTACTGCCGCTCGTTATACAACAAATGTGTATTTTGCAAATGAGAAGTATCCACCCTGGAGGCTGCCTGGAGAACAGGAAGTGAGGGTGGGCGAAAAGCAGGCGTGCTGGCCCGGGTTCCAATCCTCACTTTCTCTCTCCCCAGATGTACAGTCTTGGGGAAGAGGTCGCTTCACCATCTGGGTCTCAGTTGTCTCAATGATACAGTGAGAATGCCAGTTCAGCCAATCACTCGGAGCTGCTGCAGGAAGCAACGGAAGGAGGGAAGTGTGCCACCGGGTGGCTCAGGCAGACAGTGAGTAGCTGCTCATGAACTCATTTCCTCCTCCTTCCCTTCCAAGATGCCAACTGGCTTCTGATGTATGCTGGCACATTAGCTGTAGGGATACTGGATAGATACCCTCCTCCATGCTGGGACTTAGTTTCCTCATCTGCAAAATGGAAGCTTGGAATAGATGTTCATCAGTTCTGGGCACCAGGGAGAACCAGTCATTTACATTGCCTTTCCAAATTGCTCACCTCTAGCTTTCTGGACACTCCTTGCTTTAACCTTAACTTTGATCACTCTTAGCAGCTGGGCTGTGTGTTTCTGGCGGGATTTCCCTCAATGCCATGGCTATTGGCTTTATTGACCACCATGCCCCTCAACTTCCCATTTTGCTGGCTCAGCGAACTCTCCACTATTCACAACCAAGCATTACCTTCTTGCAAGATGCAGGTCTCTGACAGCAGGTCTCACCAGGGTTAACCCCTTCCCTGGGTGAGTCCCATCCTCAATCCTGCCTTTGTATCCAGGGTGGCCAGACTGCTGAAGGTCAGCTCTCCAGGGACACATGCTGACTTGCTTTTCCTGTGCTGACTGTGAATGTCCAGGCTCCCTGACTCCTGTCACTACAGCAGATGCTCCTTGGAAAAAGTGATGGCTGCCATCCTGCTCACCACTGCATCCAGCACCTGCTGCCCTGCCTGGCACATAAAGAAATCCAGGCGTACACTTCACAATGGAGATCCCAGGTGGCTCAGTAGTAAAGGATCCACCTGTCAAGCAGGAGACATGGGTTCAATCCCTGTGTAGGGAAGAGCCCCTGGAGAAGGAAATGGTAAGCCACTCCAGCATTCCTCCCCAGGAAATCTCATGGAAAGATGAGCCTGGTAGACTAAAGCCCATGGGGTCACAAAGAGCGGGATGCAACTTAGCGACTAAATGACAACAAATGCTTCACAATAGTAATGCCTGTGTCGAAGGGATAGGGACATTTCTTGCCTGTTTCTCCCACTAAACTAGGAGTCTCTTGATTGCAGAAATCTTTTCTTAATCATCTCCATATCCTAGTAGTTATATATCTGATAAAGGGCTGGAGACTCATTTGCTGAATGGATGAATGAATGACTAGATGACTTAGTGAATATATAAATATACTGCAGTTATCATGAATTCAGGCTGAATTCCTTTAGAATAATGATGATTTTGCTGAAGATTGCTGCTGCTGCTAAGTCGCTTCAGTCGTNAAAGGGCTGGAGACTCATTTGCTGAATGGATGAATGAATGACTAGATGACTTAGTGAATATATAAATATACTGCAGTTATCATGAATTCAGGCTGAATTCCTTTAGAATAATGATGATTTTGCTGAAGATTGCTGCTGCTGCTAAGTCGCTTCAGTCGTGTCCGACTATGTGTGACCCCATAGATGGCAGCCCACCAGGCTCCCCCGTCCCTGGGATTCTCCAGGCAAGAACACTGGAGTGGGTTGCCATTTCCTTCTCCAACTAGAAGAAGACTTTTTTAACATCCATGACAGGTATTTGCCAAGGAAATGAAAAGGGTAAACATGAAAGTTGATGACATGGCTGCAACAGAACTTCTGTTTCACATCAGAGCAGAAGAGGCTCGTACAGCTCATCTAGTTCAAATCTTCCCAGCTTCACCTCCCAGATGGGGAAACTCTGGCTCAGAATGTGAAGACATTTAGCCAAGTAAGTGGACTAGCCTCTTAACGAGTCAAGATTAGCACCCAGGGCTCTTGGCTATTACTCCAGTGTCCTTTCCACTCCACTGGCACTCAATACTTTCATACATCCAGTAACATGCTCCTGATTTTTTTCCTTTATATGTCTTTGACATTTCTGAGTTTCCTACAATGAGAATATATTACATTTAAAAACAGAAACTATTTTTCAAAATATAATGATCTAAAGTATCCCGACACATTAAAAACATGAATTTACAAGTGATTGATAATGCAGACCTTAATAATATCATATATGAAATGAATCGCCAGTCCAGGTTCAATGCATGATACTGGATGCTTGGGGCTGGTGCACTTGGACGACCCAGAGGGATGGTACGGGGAGGGAGGAGGGAATGGGGTTCAGGATGGGGAACACGTGTACACCCATGGTGGATTCATGTTGATGTATGGCAAAACCAATACAATATTGTAATTAGCCTCCAATTAAAATAAATAAATTTATATTAAAAGAAATAAATGTTTAAGATATATATCATTAAAAAAAAAAGTTTAATCTCTTCATTAAAGTGGCTCCCGTAAGGGGATCTGATTGATTGTGTTTTTATAGTGCTCATGAGTGTGTGTGTGTGTGTGTGTATTTTCATAGTGTTCATTAGTGTGGGTGTGGGTGTGCGCACATGCACACGCGTGCTCAGTCGCGTTCAACTCTGTGCAACCCCACAGACTGTAGCACATCAGGCTCTCTGTCCATAGAATTTTCCAGGTAAGAATACTGGAACAGGTTGCCATTTCTTTCTTCAGGCGATCTTTCTGACCCAGGGATCGAGCCCACGTCTCTTGCATCTCCTGCATTGGCAGGTGGGTCCTTTTACCAGTTACTGAGCCACCTAGTACCTAGCAACTGTGTGCTAGGTACTAGGACTCTTTATTATTAGTCTGGTATTCCCATCTCCTTAAGAATTTTCCACGGTTTGCCGTGATCCACACAGTCAAAGGCTTTGGCATAGTCAAATAAAGCAGAAGTAGATGTTTTTCTGGAATTCTCTTGCTTTTTCTTATGATCCAACGGATGTTGGCAATTTGATCTCTGGTACTAAGGGTTAAAAACACCACCGGGTCATTACTTATAGAAGGAAATATAGGCCTGAGGTACATCAGACAGATTTGTTACACTGACGCTGTGTAACGAAACCCACAGAATTTTATTGTCAGTAACTAAGCAGTCTTCTGCTCCATTCCACCTCTGGGTTGACTGATCCAGCTGGGCCTCAGCTGCACTTGGCTCCAAGTTCAGCTGCTTCCACTCTGCTCTGTGTGACCCACATCCTCCTTGGACCAGCCACTACTTGGAACGTGGTTTCTCATGGCAAGAGGCAGGGACATAAGAGAGCAAGGCCAGCCACAGCACATTCCAGACTTCATTTCCTATCATTTCAGACTTCATTTCATATCATATCTGCTACCAACCCACTGGCCAGAGCAACTCTTGAGCCAAGCCTGAAGACAGGGCTGGGAAGAAATCTCACTTTTCTCACTATCAAGCATGCCAAGGGTGTAAATGCATAATAGCACTCTAGAGAGATGAGGACTGGACAAGAATTCAGTCTACCACGGGAAAAATGTCCCTGCCGCACCCCGATCTCCTATGCCTATGCCCGCTTCCACACTCTCTTAAACTATGTCCCCTTAGAGAGAGCCATCTCATGGCTTGGGAAGCAGTCAGAGAGACCCTAGCCTTGGCTGTTTGCTCCTCTGTTCACAAGCTTGGCCAGCTTAGTCACCCTTTCCGAGCCTCAGCTTCATGTCACTAAAGGAGTCAGATGGTATCTTCCTCCCCGTGTTGTCATGGATATCATAAGATGCTCCAGAAAAACCCGACTGAACTTTGTGGCCAACCCTATACTTGGGTAAGACTGGTACATAGTAGATACTCAATTAACAGAAAGTCTGATGCATCCCTGAAGCTTATCGCTACTACCTAGAAATCAACCCAATAACCCTTCATCACATGGGTAATATAATTCAATGCAATCACTATATAAAGTATCTACTTTTGAACAGGGGATATTTGGAAGAGTAATTCTTAACCTTTAGTCTTCTTTGAATTTTGGAAATCATCAGGATGCCGTGGATGATTCTGGAAATCATCACTGCAGGTAGTCTGAAGGTGCTTCCTCTTCTCTAACCTGTGTTTTCTCACTCATGAGAATCGTCAAATTAAAGGCAGCGCCCCTTGCTCGTGCCCTTGTGGTTATGTTTATTGTTGTGATGTTTGTGATTAGAAACTTCACAGCAGGAGCTTTGAAGGCCTGACTCCATGACCTTGGGCAAGTGACCCATTGAGTCTGAGCTTCAGTTTCTTGATTTTTACAGTGAGGCCAGAGAGCCTTCCTCCCAGTACTAGTCGTGAGCATGGTCCGCGAGATGACACGCAGTGACATATGTCAAGCGTCTTCACCACTCCGAGCACAAAGGAAGCCCCTGGTCGTGTTATGCCCAGCCCGTCTCCCCTACCACATGCCTGGCCAGGTGACGCAGAGGGGTAGACGCCCCAGGTGGCCCAGTCAGAGTCAGAACAGGAAAGGGTGCCATGCATACTTGTTCTGAGGGCCCAGGGAAATGCCTTTTCAAGCTGCAGTGACAAGTAGAGTGAACGGGAAAATGAACAGCAGCCAGTGTCCCTGAGCCGTGATGATAAGTGATGACTGAGTCGGAGGCAAGTGAAAATGGAATCAAAAGGGGATGATAGGGTGGGAGGGAGGGAGCCAGCCAGCGGGGCGGGACTAGGAAGCAGGCTTTACACTCATCTGGCACTCTCACAGGTGGGGACCAGCTCCTCTGCGCTGCGGGGTCTGGAGAAGGGGGCCCCTCCGGCTGATGCCCCCTCCCTCATCAGTGCCTGTGTCCTTCAGTAGAAGGGGCCATAGACGAGGGCAGCATGTTTTTCAGGGAACATGGGGACCAGCTTGGAGATCATTTCATCCAAGCTGCCCCAAACAGATGGATAAAGAAACTGAGGTTCCTTTGGCTTGGCAAAGGGCACAACTTGAAATTGAGACCATTGTTCATCTAGAAAGCATTTATTCTTTCCATTAAAACAAGATGCTAAATTGGCCCCTCTGGTCTAGGAAAAAAGGGGGCTTCCCTGGTGGCTCATCTGTAAGGAATCAGCCTGCAAAGCAGGGGCCATTATTGATGGGCATCTGTGTGTGTGTGTTTTTCCCTCAGCTTTTTGGCATTACAAATGAATGCTACTATTACTATCCTTGAATGCATTATTTATGGCACTCTAAACCTACAGAATGGACTTCACAGGTGGCACTAATGGTGAAGAACCTGCCTGGCAATGCCAGAGATGTAAGAGACATGGGTTCAGTCCCCTGAGGAAGGCATGGCAACCTACTCCAGTATTCTTGCTGGAGAATCCTCATGGAAAGAGGAGCCTTGTGAGCTACAGTCCATAGAATCGCAAAGAGTCAGACATGACTGAAGCAACTTAGCACTCATGCACAGGTCCAGGGGAAAAAACTAACCAAACCAAAACAAAACATAGCTCATGATATTTTCAGCAAGAAGAAATACGCCACAGACTGTTGAAAGGACTTTTCAAAATGCACCACTGATCTTCCAGCAGAAAGGTGATACCAGCCTCATTACCGATTAGGAAACAACTCAGAGCAGCGAAGCCATTTGATGAAGTTCATGCATCTGTGAGGCAGATTCAGGACAAAACAAGAGGATTCCAGGGTGCACACGCTAAACCATTTCACCAGGCCACTGGCTTCATGATGATAATGAAAGCACCGTCAACTTTGAAGTGGTTTAGGAGAGCCCCACACAAGAGAAACTCAGACTGCTCATAATTGAGGGGTTCTGTTTTTTCTTACCCAAGAGTTTATGGAGTGAGAATGCACGTAACATAAAATGAGAACTCTATAAATGGGGCTTAAGAGACCTAAAGAGTAAATATTTTAAAAATCAATACTACTCATCTATAGTCGATAATAAACCCTAGGCTGTTTGGAGATGCAGGGGAATGAACCCAGGACCTCACACAGAGCAGAAGAGGCTCAGACATTACTTTGCTGACAAAGGTCCATCTAGTCAAAGCTATGGTTTTTCTAGTAGACATGTATGGATGTGAGAGCTGGAGCATAAAGAAAGTTGAGTGCTGAAGAATTGATGCTTTTGAACTGTGGTGTTGGAGAAGACTTTTGAGAGTCCCCTTGGACTGCAAGAAGATCAACCCAGTCCGTCCTAAAGGAAATCAGTCCTGACTATTCTTTGGAAGAACTAATGCTGAAGCTGAAACTCCAATCCTTTGGCCATCTGATACAAGAACTGACTCACTGGAAAAGACCCTGATGCTGGGAAAGATTGAAGGCAGGAGGAGAAGGGGATGACAGAGGATGAGATGGCATCACCAACTCAATGGACTTGAGTTTGCGCGAGCTCCAGGAGTTGGTGATAGACAGGGAAGCCTGGTGTGCTGCAGTCCAAGGGGTCGCAGAGTCAGACACCACTGAGTGACTGAACTGAACTGAATCCAAATAGCACCTGAATCCCACTAATTCTACGTCTTTTTTGTGACTTGAACCCATTCCTTCCCAGCTCTCCCTGGTGCCAGCCCTGAGCATTGCCTATGTGCACCACTGAAAAAGCCTTATCACTGGAGATCTCCTTCAGTGTCTGCCCATCAACCTGAGTGGTGGCCAGTTCCCTTCTCAGAGAACGCCTGCTCCCACGGCTCATCTCAGAAACTCCCCGGGGGCTTCCAGGTGCTTTCACAATAGAGTTCATAAGCCCTGGCAGGATACAGAGTCCTGCGTAACCGGCCTAGCCAGTCTCCCCCCTTACCAAGTACTCTCCCTCCCTGTACCTCTCCTGTTCTAGCTGCCCCTGGGCTTCCTGGTAAGAACAGGGCTGTGTGAGACTCATTTGCAGACCAGGACCTACTTCTTGAGGTGGGTCTGCCCTGACCCTTCTTCTCCAGAAAACCAGAGCCAGAGAAATGAGAGAGATGTGCTCCATAGACGAGAGACCAGGGCTTGGCAGGAAATTGGAAATGAAGGGAAAACCAAGTGGAAAAATAATTATCTAGTGAGGGAATGAGATCATTTGGGCAGTTCTGAATACAAGCAGTGTCCTCAGGGAATACATTTTACAGTGCTGACCCCTGTGCAAACTTGGGCAAATCACTCCACTTATCCAGACCTCAGTCTTCCCATCTGTAAAATGAGTAACTAGTACTCAGAGATCCCCAAATCGCCTTCCAAATCTTGTTCAGATTCCAGTTCTTGGTTCTGTCTCTAACGTGCTCTGGTATTATGACCCGAGGTCAGCATTTCTTGACAGGTTGGAGCTGGAGCCAGGCTGTGTATGGGAAGCTCAGGAGTTCAGAGAATAGAGGCTCAACAGTCAGAGAAACACCACTGGAGTGAAATCACAAGACATAATTCAGACCTTTATGAAGTGAAGAGGACTTTAGCAGTTAACTCAGCCAATGTGCCGCGTGACCTCGGGCAGGTCTCCCCTGCCCTGCGACTCAGTTTCTCTATCTGTACAGTGCGGAGGTCGGCCTTGATGACATCTGAAGCAACCTTGGGTGGGTATCTCTGGTGTCCCCCCTTTTCTTTTAAGCTGCTGGAGTGAGTCATGCTGGCCTTATTCATCCCAAAGCATTTGAGATAAACGTGGATGCCTGCATCTCAGCTGCCTTGTTGCCTTTCCTAATTGTGCCTTTGAGATCAAGAAGAAGAAAAACAAAAAAACGCAGAGGCCAAAAGGTGGTGGTGACCCAGGGTGGTGACCGGGTCTGATGGAGATCACAGTCCTTAATCCAGGCTACACAGGGACCAACTGGCTGTTGACTCAGCTCATGTGGGCAGACCCACAGGCTCCAGGGATGCCTGGAGCTCTGAAAGGCCACCAGCCAGACCATGCTAGGACCCCCCCTGCAAGGCCTTAGCCATGCTCTCTCCTCTCCACTGGCTCCATCCTCTCTCATCCCAGCCTCCTCCATCCCTGAGTGCCTCCCCACCCGCCACCCCCCACCCCCACAATTATCTACAAATAAGGGTCTGGGGGGAAGCATGGAAGTAAGAGACTCCCTAAAATTATGGTGGATGGAGGAGGGTGAATACAATCTAAAAGCCTGGAACAGACAGAGACACAGACATCTTTGATAACCAGAACGAATCTGGTTCTAATTAAGCAGCATGGGATTCCTAACAGGCATGCCCAGAGCTAGCCCTGCTGGGCAAGGGGCTGCCATCCACCACTCCTCACCCTCCACCCAGAGCCTGCATCATCCAAGCTCCTTGGATCAGCCTGGAATGGGTTAGAGGGGTGGGGGCCCAAGGGTCACAGCCCCAGGAAGGGAAAGAGCATCAATCTGGAATCGAAGCACCTTGAGGCTGAACCTTCGGTCTCCTGCTCCCGGACTGAGTGGCCTGGATATTTCACCACACTTCTCTGTGCCTCTGTTTCTTTATCAGAAAATGGACATCTTAAACCCAGCTTCAAAAACTGTCACAAGGGTTGGAGCTGCTACTGCTGCTGCTAAGTCGCTTCAGTCGTGTCCGACTCTGTGCGACCCCATAGACAGTAGCCCACCAGGCTCCCCCATCCCTGGGATTCTCCAGGCAAGAACACTGGAGTGGGTTGCCATTTCCTTCTCCAATGCATGAAAGTGAAAGGTCAAAGTGAAGTCGCTCAGTCGTGTCCGACTCTTCACGACGCCATGGACTGCAGCCTACCAGGCTCCTCCGTCTATGGGATTTTCCAGGCAAGAGTACTGGATTCGGGTGCCACTGCCTTCTCCCAAGGGTTGGAGAGAACATATTAAAGACAAGGACCTTGAGGCTGTGACTCTTCTCCTGGGCTTACTGTTGGGCTAGATCCTTTCTTTCCCCTCCCGCCTGGTCTTTGTTCATCTCTGGTACAGACTGTACTTCTTAGACTATCTTGCCTTCTTTGTACAATCCCTCTGTGCCTAGCACGGGTGGGATTCTTGCACAGAGATGAATCCATCTGAGTCTCTGCCTTCACACAGTGAGTCTTGAGTGGGGAGACTGAGAAGAAAATATATTACCACGAGGTGTGTTTCAGACTGGAGAGGGGAGTGTGTGCAAAGAGCTACAAGACCCAGAAGAAGGAGCTTCAAATTCTGCCCCTGGGCCAGAGGCTCACCAGTGAAGAGGAGGGTGATAAGAGAGAATCCTCAGATTCATAACTGCCAGGTAGTGTTGGAATTTCTCTATTTAGATACACTCATGTGACCCTCACAAGCCTATAAAGTAGGCTCTATTTTCAAACCCACCTTACAGATGAGGAGGCTGAGGCCCAGAGGGGCTAAGTAACTTGCTTACCTAGAGTCACAGAGCAAAGAGGATTGGAATCTAGGGAGCTGATTCCAGAGACCGTGAGGCTGTCCCAGGCGGCACTGCCTTTCTCTAAAGGGGAAGAAGGAGCTTTCAAGGGGAAAGGATGAGCGTGGAGGCAGGTCAGAGCGTGAACGGGACATCACAGCCCTTCTGTCTCTCTGGACCAGCAGGAACACTGGATCAGCTGGACCAGGCAGTGAGAAATCCCATCCTAGTTACCGAGGTGCAGGGAAACAGCCCCGGACACCTCGGCATCCTCTCTCATAAATTCCCCAAAGATAAATCCAAGCGTCATGCACGGGGAGAGGTGGTTTAGAGCAGAAAAGACAAGACCCGGGCTTGGAACAGGCTTCCGACTCTGCCTTCGTCCCCGAATGGCTCGGTGGCTTTGTATAATTGCTGGTCTCTGGCCAAGACTTGGTTTCCTCAGTCCTAGAATGACGTTAATCAGGCCTTCTCCTCACACTGAACACCGCCGAGAAAGCTTTTCCCGGTGTGGGCTCCAGAATCACAACCTGCTTCTGTCCTGACTATTATTAGGACACTGGTTGTCTTAATGTCCTCCCCTGACCATAACTCTTACCTGGGTCCCTGGGTTGTAATTTGGGGAAAAGACAAGGTTAAAATACGTGCACGTGTGCTCAGCTGCTTCAATCGTGTCCAGCTCTTTGCGACCCCACGGACTGTAGCCAGCCAGGCTCCTCTGTGCTAGGGATTTCCCAGGCAAGAACACTACAGTGCCTTTTTCTACTCCAGGGATCTTCCCAACCCAGGGATCGAACTCAAGTCTCTTGTATCTCCTGCACTGGCAGGTGGATTCTTTACCACTGAGCCACCGGGGAGGCCCATGTGGATCTCCTTAAGCATGCATTAATCCATTCAAGCATTCTGTGAATCAGGTGCTAATATCCTGATTTTACAGATGAGGAAATCGAAACTCTCAGAGGTTCAATGACTGGCTTCCAGATGACACAGCGGGAACACAACAGGGCCTGGATCCGAACCCCTTTCTGTGTGACTCTGGAGTCAGCGCTCCCCAACACTATGCCAGGCAAGATGGAGAAGTTCAACATGACCCTCTCTCTCACTCAAAACAACCCGCCTTGGTGGCTCTCTCTGGCCACCCACCACGCTGTGCTGGAGCTTACAGGGCAGGGAGAACGCAAGGCCTGGGGGGTAGTTTTGCCACGAAACCCTCAGCTCTGTTTCCTCACCGGTTAACGAGTGGCCTTGCTCAAGCCCCTTCATCTCTCTGAGCCTCATTCCGTCTCCCAGAAGATGAGGAGCATATGCCCCGTCCTCTCCCATTCACAAGGATGCTGTGAGGATAAAATATAGACTCATCCCATTCAGAACACACAGTGATTAATAATGCAGTCGTCCCCCCGCCTGCACAAAGCCTGAAACAGCAAAATGAAATATACAAAATAAATTAAGCAGAGGGTAATTACTCATTTTGCAAAAGAGTTCTTTACTCCACCAAAAAAGATGCATTGATGTTTTTCCCCAAGCATCAGCTATCTTTGTGAGTTTAAAGTCAAATTTCATTTATAGAATTAAAACAAAAAGAGTAATGAGTTTTCAGGCATGCATAGGGTACAGTGGGCTGCACGCATGCATTGTGCCCTCTGCCTGTGCCATCCTCGCCAGACTGCAAGGCGGTCCAGACACTCACAAGCACTGACTCTGGCCTTCTCCCAACCAGAAACTGGGGGAAATGGAGAGAACCAGGGGAGGGCATATGACATCTGTACTCTGCTGCAGAGGAGTCCCTTCCTCAAACCTAGCCTCAGCTCTAGGCAGGTGAGCAGAGTAAGCTTCCTGGGACAGGGGAAGATTGTCCTCTCCAGTTCCTTCCGTCTGGAATGCCGTACCATTCTATATCACGCGTACAATCAGCAGGACCCAACTCACTTTCGCTCTGTGACCCTTACTCCTGATTAAATTCACGCGCAGGTTTGTGCGCTCGCCTCTGCCTCTCCCCGTCTCTCTTCTGTTCTGTGATTCGCTCTTTCCATCCGTCTCTGTCTCCGTTTCCCACCCTTAGCGCCTCTGCTGCCGCCTCTCTCTCTCTCTGGTCTCTGCGTCCCTGTCCTGGCCCCTCCCTCTGTTGCACATCCATCCACTGTCTGTCTGTCTGGCTCTTTTCCTCTGTATCCCTCTGCACTGAAAAGAACTGAATTTGAGTCAGAGGCCAAGTGAAATCCCCAGACCCACTTTCATCTCCCCTTCTTCAAAACAAGAGATAAAAAGGACGATCTGCCTGCTTCAAGGGTTAATGCGAAGATGAAGAGGACATAAGACACGGTGTGTAAAGGTGCCTGGAACAAGGAAGACGTTCATATCCTGCTTGTTCCAGAGCCCCTCCTTTTCTGCCTCTTTCCCTTGATTTCTCTCATCCTCCTGTTCCCTTCTTTCCTTTCCCATCCATCCCACTCCCTTTGCCCGTCTCCCTCGCCAGCACATCAGCACACAAACCTCTCCTTCCCCTCCTCACCCCCGCCCAAGGCAGCCCCCACTTTCTAGCAACAGCTTAGGTGCAGGAGAGCATCCTTCCCACTCCTAAGACACACATCCTTCTACAAAACATGCTTATGCCGCGTTGACTGGTACACGAGGGAGACTCACCATGAGCCACTAAAGTGAAGCAATGTCAGCCCAGGCGGCCTGCTCCACTAGGGTTAGGCTTCACTGCCACGTCCACCTGTGGTCATCTGAGAAACTGCAGCGTCAGTTCACACTGCACAGGGTGAGGCAGCTGACCCTGCTTGACTCGAGGGGAGCAACTTGAATTCCTGGATGTCCCATTCTCATGGATAGTCTTGGTATGTTCGGTAGAAAAGCTACACATTTCCCTCACTCCCTGGCAGGTACACACACACCTCCTTTTCAGAGACCTTTAACCACTTACACTGAAATGAAGGCTGCCTTCTGTCAAGAGAGAGGAGAAAGACAGTGTGGTGCAGTGGGCTGGCTCCCTACGGGTGGTATCGAATAACCAGAAAAGGCCACTGCCGCTGCTAAATGCAGTGTTTTAAATGGTTTCATGGAGGCCCTTTCTACTCTATCATCACGCCTTCCATTCCATCACAATTATTAAGTCTTTTGTGGGTTAAGCAGTACCAACACTGAGGGTTCTTTTTGCCCTTGATTCAATAATTCCCATTTATTGAACATGTATATTTGCCATATAATGTAACAGGTACTTTCTACTGATTATAATTGTCACAATAATGTAGCAAAGGTGAATATCTTTTTGTCTGATGAAAAACAGCTGGAAATTGAGGCTTGGGGAAAATTAAGCAATTTGCTTAAAACTGTACCAGTTTCCCTTTAGAGGCAAAGCCAAGATTCTAACCCAGATCGGCCTGATTTCAAAGCCTTCACTCGCCCAGCTTCGTTCTCACTGCCCCTCTAAACACGAAACTGAGCCCACTCGGAGGACAGCTTGATTACCAGCAGAGAGACGGCGATGGCAGGGTCTGCTCCACCTCCCTCCCTGGAGACCGACTCAATTCTGGGGCTCAATCGATGTTTGCAGAAGAAAGATATGAATGGAGGTTATGGGGAGCTCGCCAGGCTCCAGCTACCCAGCACTGAAGCCCCTCCTTGCATGAATGAATGGATCTATCACGAGCAAGCAAGACGAGCCTGGAAAGCAAAGCCAAGAGCCGACATGGTCTGCACACTTTGTAAAAGACTCCTGGAGGCGCTGGGTCAAATGCAGCTGGGGGCCTATGTCCCAAGGGTGAAATATTTTAATGGTTTAAAATGTTTTCAAGGCAGTCAGGCAACAGCAGGGTGATCGGGAGACCTCTGCTCTGCCACTAACTTGACCAGGGCAAGATGCTGACCCAAGGTCAAGGGTGATGACCCACCCTCATCAGCTAGAGAAGGAGTGGATGGACTAGGTGGTTGGCATGGTTCCTCCCAGCTCTGCCCCGCTTTGTTCTGGACTCCTACCCTTATCCCCCACTTGCCCAGGCAGCACAGTCTTCTCAGAAGGACTGGAGAGGCCACAGTCATGACTGAATCCTGACCCTCCCCAAGTTTAAAGGGACATCGGGTTTGTGCAAGTTCAAAGGCGTCCTTTGAGGATGGCATCTTAGATTCTGTGCGGTGGCTCCTTACTCGGCTGGGTCTTGTTCCAGCCCTGTGTGGCAGAGTGGCCGGGAGAGCTCTGTCCAGCCCCCTTTACTGTGATCATATTTGTTTCACTGCTTCCTTCCTCTCTCATCCTGGGGCATGGGTGTCTGTAGCATAATGAAGGTTTGCGTTGTCCCGGATTCCCGTGTCAAAGCCCTAATCTCCAATGTGGTGATGCTTGGAGACGGGCCTTTAGGAAACAATTAGGGTAGATGAGTTCATGAGAGCGGGGCCCCGTGATGGGGTCAGTAGTCTCAGAAGAGGCACAGAGAGATCTCACTCTCCCTCTGCGTGTATACACAGAGCCAAGGCCAGGTGCAGGCACGGTGACCAGTCGAGACTAGCCAGCAGACGTTTAGGTCAAGTCCGGTCGAGCTACAGTCCGGAGGGTCGGAGATCTTGATACTTTTTATCTAAAGATGACAGGTTCGGTGGTACTACCGAGTTCTTACGTCTGATTCTGTCTCGGTAGGAGAGGACCCAGAGAAGAAATCGCCGTCACACTTTTTGACGAGGACCTCGAGTGCGTGTGGACTACAGTTTCGGACTTCGGTTGAGTAGTCTGTCTTTTGGGGTTCCCTGTCACCGAAGGAAACGAGTGATAGCGGTCAGGACCCGTGATACGGACCGTGCATTAACCACGATTTATAATACTATATACAAATTATTAATATATATTATTACTAATATATGGTTTACTATTGACATTACTCACTTTACGCGATAGATCTAAGACTGGTGAAGAAAGGTAAAGGTGCCGATAGTGGGACCGGGTCGATGGTCGTAGAGACTGGATCTAGTAGGGTAGTCGGAAGGACAATCGAAGGGACGGTGGTGAGAACAGAGACCGGGGTATATGAAAAGAGTTGTCTCACCGGTCTAATTAGGAGAATTTATGCGATCTACTACAGTCAAGAGATAAGTTTTAAAAGACACCGAAGGGGAACGTAAGTCCGACTTTCCAGTAGAAAATTTTTCAAGATGTCTCCGACACCGGGAGACTAGGGAGAGACAAGGGTAGAGGGTTACACGTCCCTTCGGGACTGTGTAAGAGGGGTGGTAGTAGGGGTTTATGCACTCCGTTTCAGGTGGGGGTCCCGGAAACTTGGCCGACGGAAGAGGCGGACCTGAGACAAGAGGGGTCAATGGGTGTTTCGGACGAAGAGGGAGTGGAGGGGTTGGCACGGACGGAACTTGTCCGATGACCCTAATTGTGGGTGGGGAGAGAAGACCTAAGTGTCGGAACGAAGACAACAACAACAAGTCAACGAGTCAACATAGGTTGAGAAGTGCTGGGGTACCTGACGTCGTGCGGTCCGAAGGGTCCGGAGGGATATAGGACCTCGAAGGAGTTTGGGTACAGGTGACTCAGCTCCTACGGATCCAGCCATCTTGTCCTCTGTCGTCCCCTTCTCCTCCTGCCCTCAATCTTTCCCAGCATCAGGGTCTTTTCTGATGAGCTGGCTCTTCGCATCAGGTGGCCAAAGTATTGGAGCTTCAGCTTCAGCATCAGTCCTTCCAATGAATATTCAGGACTGATTTCCTTTAGAATTGACTGGGTTGATCTCCTTGCTTGCCAAGGGACTCTGAAGAGTCTTATCCAACACCACAGCTCAAAAGCAGCATTTCTTTGGCACTCAGTCTTCTTTATTGTCCAACTCTCATATCCATACATGACTACTGGAAAAACCATAGCTTTGACTAGACAGACCTTTGTTGGCAAAGTAATGTCTCTGCTTTTTAATAAGCTGTCTAGGTTCCTGTAGTCTTTTTCAATAATACATCAACTTTAACATAGGATGCTATTTATTTAATACTACCTATATTCTAATCATCTGTCCCCTGCCCCTACCAGAAGGTGAGCTCCATGATGGCAGTGATTTTTATCTATTCTTTTCATTCTGACACTGCCTGACATTCTGCTTAAATTAGGTGCTTGATAAATACTGGTTGAATGTTAAATGAACAAATCCAAAAAGGAAAGCATAAACACCAAACCAAATTCTTTAACTCTGATGCCAAAGCATGCAATCAGTCGACTAGATCGGGAGTTGACTCTTTTTTTCTAAAGGGTCAGAAGGTAAATATGTTAAGTTTTGCAAGCCCTGGGGTCATGACTACTGAACTCTACTGCTATAACTGTAAATAGTCATAGGCAATATGTCAACGAGTGGACATGGATGTGTTTCAATAAAACTTTATGAAAAAGAGAAGTTGGCTGGTGAGCTGTAGTTTGCTGACCCCACACTCAGCCAACAGCTTCCCTGGTGGTTCAGACAACAAAGAATCCACCTTCAATGCAGGAGATCCAGGTTCAATCTCTGTGTCTGGAAGATACCCTGGAGAAGTGAACGGCTACCCACTCCAGTATTCTTGCCTAGAGAGTTCCATGGACAGAGGCGCCTGGTGGGCTACAGTCCATGGGGTTGCAAAGGGCTGGACACGACTGAGCGACTAACACTTTCACACCGATAGACCAAGCTCTGTCGGGCCAGGCAACGTGCCTGGTTCTGCCCACTGTTAAATCTCAGTTAACACCACTGTCCTCAGCATAGGACTGTCGCTCCTAAATGCGTTAAGCGAAATGAAATATACATGAAACATAATTTTACTCTTCATTCTCTGTCACAGCTGTCTAATTGAACTTGCCACAATAATAGAAATGTTCTTAGATGCACAGTCACTAATCACATGTGACTACTGGGTAGGTCAAATGTGGGAACTGTGGATTAATATTTTACTTTAGGCACATATGGCTATTTGCTACTATATATATTGAACAGTGTAGGTTTATCACAGTCATTCTTTAGTTTCATGTCCAACTCTGGTCTCTCCCCCTCCAAAAAGGCATCCCCGACTGCTCAGGCTCACAGTAATTGCCTTTTTAAAAAACTGTCCTCTAATACTCACTGTATTCATTTCATGTTTTGAGCATGGCTAGAATAATAGCTAACATTTGTTAAGTCTTGTGTACCAGACACTGTACTAAATGCTTAACATGCTTTATCTAGTTCAGTCCACATAATCATCCTCTGAGGATTGCTATGCTGATATTATTACCACCATTTACCACTGAGAAAAACAGAGGTTAAGAAAGGGTCAGAAATCCAAAGCTGTGCAGGTTCAAAGTGAAGGGGCTGGAATTTGAATCCCCAGTCCTACCAAACCCAGAGCTCAAGTTTGTGACCATCACACGATGTTTATTAAGAGCTGAAATGTGGAATGGTCTCAGTTTCCACGCGTATATTCCTTCAAGGGATCAGGAAGCATGCGGGATCCTGTTTCTGCACCCACTGGAGCCAGCTGGACCTAGCACTGGCTTTCAGTGCAGATTTTCAGTACATAAAATTTCAGAGCTGGAGATCACATAGAGAAAATCTAATGTAAGCTTCTCTTTTATTAAACAGAGAAACTGAGGCCCAGAGAATAAATGGCATGAGAAAGGTCACACCTTGAGTAAAAGCAGAGCCAGAAGCCCATGGGATTTTCACATCCAGTGTTTCTTCTTTCATTCACTTATTCCATTACATTATTAAACATCAGTGCGCTAGAAATGGGACAAAGTAAGAAATAATACAGACATAATCCTTGACTTTTTACAGCATACAGACTCAGATAACTAGGAATTGAACACAGAACTACACAAATAAATACAGAGTATCTATGCATTGTAGCACAGGCTAGTGGTTAAGAAGATAAACTCTGAAACCAGACTTCTGAAATCCTAGTCTAAACTCTACCATTTCCTAGACATGTGAGTTCAGGAAAATCCATTAACTTACACATGATGTAGCTTCCTTATGTGTAAAATGGTGATAGTCATAGAGCATTGCACTAATTCTAAGACACACAACTTTCCACATTTTAATATTTCTGAAAAATAAAGACTTGTATTATTAGAAATTTATGGTTATTAGTGGCAGTATTTTTCCTGAATAGTGCATAAAATCTTGGTACGTACATCTGTCTGTGCCTTGATTTAGTTAAAATATGACTCTATCTATCCCATAGGGTTACTGAGAGGATTAAATGAGATAATCCACATGACTTGCTTAGAAGAGCTGACACATATTTTGTGCTATTTAATGCGCATTATTATTGTTACTATCATCGTATTTACTATAACGGAAAAAACAGAGTGCACAAATGGAGCTTCAAACATGGGGGGTAACTGAGTCTAGAAAGTGAACAGAAACATCCCAGAGGGAGGGACATTCGCACTGAAACGAGGACACGGAAGAGTGAAGAAAGTGAAGAATGGGGACGTAAGGCGCGCGGCGGGTGGAGGGCAGACCGCTGTGAGCACACCTGGATGGTAAAGTCCAGATACAGAAGCCGAGCGTCCTCCTCTCGTTGGTACCATCCTCCTGGAGGTTAACGATCAGAGGTGCATCTCAGATTATCTTTCTCTGTGCAACATTACAGGGCTTCCCTGGTGAGTCAGACAGTCAAGAATCTATGTGCAATGCGGGAGACCCTGGGTTCAAAACCTGGAAAATCCTCTGAGGAGGGCATGGCAACCCACTCCAGCATTTTTGCCTGGAGAATCCCATGGGCAGAGGAGCCTGGCGGGCTACGGTCCGTGGGGTCGCAGAGAGTCGGACGCAGCTGACTGACCGAGCACAGCACACATGCAGCTTTGTAACATGAGGTTCTTGCAACCTCCTTCCTCCAAGTTCAGAAGTAAAGGCTCCCTTGGACTTTCAGTGCAACTGGCATGTCCCAATGAGAAAAAAAATTTCCAAGTCTCTTTTTTAGCCCTGTCTAACCTTCCTGTCCTTCCCAGTACTGGAGCAGGCAATCCTGCAGCTTGCTGTCCTGGGTTCTCTGAAATTTTATGACCTCATCTTTCGACATAGGTTGTCCTTTTCCAAGGACCTCAACCCTCTTCCACATCATACCATTTTATAACACATTTAAACCAAATAAAGCAAGACTCCCAAAGAAAGACTAAAAACAGTTTCCCTGAAACTCAGAAATGCTGTCCCAGTTTCACGTCTCCATTCTGTATGTTTCCCCTGTCCCCAACCCAAGCTGGTCCTTTTTTCCAAGTTAACTTATCCGGTAAATTCTTTGTCCAAAGGATTCATGCTTGCCTCTGAGAATTCTCTGCAAATACCTAGAAGAGACAGAATACCAGAATGTCTATCCCTACTTAAGACTAAGCAAACTCTCTCACATGCTCTCAGTACAGGAGTTCCTCATCCAGTCTGGGTCCAAATCCCCACTGAGATACTTAGTAAATACATGGCCTGGGAATGTCAATCAATTACTGTAACACACAGCTTCTAGTATGTGAAATGGAAGCAGTAACAGCAACCTAGAAGCTTAGTCATCAAGACCAAGAGTTA
This sequence comes from Cephalophus harveyi, assembly GCA_006410635.1. Taxonomy (NCBI): domain Eukaryota; kingdom Metazoa; phylum Chordata; class Mammalia; order Artiodactyla; family Bovidae; genus Cephalophus; species Cephalophus harveyi. Next base: position 257,497 of record SJYT01071761.1, read on the forward strand.
CTAAATCAGTCTCAGCTTGATACCTGATAAACAGTAAGTGCATAATAAATGGATGCTGTTCTTGTATTCAAGCACCTCTTGATGCCTGCCTGCCTGGGAAGTCATTTCAGTTGTGTCTGACTCTTTGCGACCGTATGGACTATAGCCTGCCAGGTTCCTCTGTCCACGAGACTCTCCAGGCAAAAATACTAGAGTGGGTAGCCATGTTCTCCTTCAGGGGATCTTCCCGACCTAGGGATCAAACCCCTGTCCCCTGCACCGCAGGCAGATTCTTTACCACTGAGCCGCCAGGGAAGCCTGTACCTCTTGATGTCTCACCTTAATTCTACAATACCTCTCTCAACTGCAGACATACCGAGTCACTGTCTAATACCTTCATCTGCTATAGACAGTGAATGCATCGCATGGATCAATCTGATGTGATAAATGCGCTTTTACGATTAACATTCATGTCATGAATTTAAGCAGAAAAAGCTTGGTTTGTTGTTCCAATGTCTTTTGTTGGAAACAGTGCAGGCAAGTTTGATTTCAGTATCTAGTAGTATGTCTGAATAAGGTGTTGGGTTCATTAATTTACATTCATTTTAGATGAGTTTTGTTTAACTCGGGTTCTAGTAAAGTTCAGGACCAAGGAACGGTGAGGTAGAGAGCACTATGGATTCTGGGAGTCAGTGACTCACTTTATGAAGGACTGATTTACCAGTTGAGGTCCACTGGGGTAACAGCATAGTTGGACACGGACTGATTCTAACCAGATTAAGGACAGAGCCCATTTTGAGTTCAGAAAAGACTAGTGATACCCAACTTAAGGGAGAAGGTATCTTTCAGCAGAGAATTGTCCCAGATAAAAATTTTTTAGCAAAAACACACTTAACCAAATGTCATTGTCAGTACCCTTAGAGCTCATGGTTTTGACACCAGAGCCCTACGCTCAACCCACTGACCAAGCCTTGACCTTTTAGCAACTGAAGTGCTCCTCTCATTCATTTCTTCACTCACTCAAGCAAAGATGCATTGATGCAGGAACTGTTTCCGTCCCTGATACACAGCAATAAGCAAGAAGAGGAAAGGCTAGTTCTTTATAACACATGTGTTTTCATATAAAAATTCCTTCTCTCTCGTCTGCCAGAGTTGGCTCTCTTTGGACAGATCTCAACTTAACTGCACATCTCACTAAGCACCATCCAATGTAAACCTGACATATCTACCATATTACCTAGACACCTCTCATGTTATAATCCTCTCTGTTGCAGGCATATTCTTCTTCTCTTTGAATTATTGGTCTTCACAACTTCATAAAGTCCTTATGTCCCTTTAAACATTAATAATACAGGGACCAGCAAATAACAGATACAATCTATACACACTGAAAACATTTAGTACACTGTAAGACATGCATAGGACATGAGTACATACATTTTCATTTCAAATCCAAGTGCAAGTGAAGAGTGGATGCTGAAGGCATGAAAATAAACCGTATATGACAGTGAACATGACCGACATCTGTATCAATTTGAAAAGAAAATTCAATCTGCTTTAAATGCCATTTACAAATTGTTTCAATCATACTTACGTTCTAAGTTATTAGTACTTGAAAGGTCATAGAAACATGAATTTTGAGTTGGAAAGTATCTTAGGAATCATTCAGGGCTGTAATTCGTATCTTGCCACTAACTTACTCAGTGACACCAGGCAACTTGCTTAGCCTTCATGACCCTCAATAGATCAGACTGGATGATCGCTGGGGACCTTTCTTGCATTCAGATTATGTTTCCACTAATCTCTTTTTTGAAAAGAAAGAAAATGAAATTCACAGCATGTGACATACCCAAGGTTAAATGACAAATCTGTGGCAAAGCTGCCACTAGAATTGAGAATCTATGATTTTTTCATTGCACACATTTAAAAGTCACACAAGGACTAAATGAAAAGCCAGTAGACGGAACGTTAAGGTTTTTGTAAGTTTCTCTGTTAGGTGGTCAGATCCCAGAGGCAGGGACTATATCTTATTTTCTTTTCACATAATCTAGCACAATTGTACATTGCTGAACAAAAGATGTTTCAGAAAATAGTTATTAAATTAACTGAAATATTTATTAAGTTAATGAAGTGAATACACTATAGGCTGAAAAACTGATAATAAAAATAGCACCAGACACTATGCGTTGAGTGCCTGCCATAAATTAGGTACCATGCTAAATGCATTTTAAATGTGATTTTTCATCTTATTCTCACAACAGCTATGCAAAATAGGAATTATTTGCCTCGTTTTTATATATGTAAAAATGAGGTTCAGAGATGTTAAATGACCTGCCAAAGTCACTAAATGGAGAAGCAAGGCTTTGAACCTACTTCAATCAGACCCCAAAGGATATTCCAGTTCTACTCTGGTTCAGTAAATGCTTGCATGAATAAATGAAGAGATGAATGAATTAGTGACTAAATGAGTTAGTGTTTTGTAGTTACTTGCCTCATGTGGTTTGAGGCCATAGTGCTGAAGATTTTGTATACAGAATTCAGCATGATACCACCTATGTGTTTCCCTGGTGGCTCAGACAGTAAAGAGTCTCCCTGCAATGCAGGAGAGCCAGGTTCAACCCCTGGGTCAGGAAGATCCCATGGGGAAGGAAATGGCAATCCACTCCAGCATTCTTGCCTGGAAAATCCCATGGAGGGACAAGCCTGGCAGGCTAGAGTCCACGGGATTGCAAAGAGTTGGACACAACTGAATGACAGACACACACACACACACACACACACCCATGGGCAGAAATTTAATAAAACTGTTTCACAGTAAGATTCACCCACGGTGATATTCTTTTTCTTGTGCTCAGGCTTCAGTACTGTCTGACTCTCTGCAACTGGAGCCTGCCAGGCTCCTCTGTCCATGGAATTTTCCAGGCAAGAATACTGGAATGGGTTGCCACTTCCTACTCCAGGGGATTTTTTCCAACCCAGGGACTGGAAACTCCCATCTCTTGCATCTCTGCATTGGCAGGCAGATTCTTTACCACTAGCGCCACTTAGTAAGCCCCACGTGCTGCTGCTGCTGCTAAGTCGCGTCAGTCGTGTTCGACTCTGTGCGACCCCATAGACGACAGCCTACCAGGCTCCGCCGTCCCTGGGATTCTCCAGGCAAGAGTACTGGAGTGGCATATGACATCAGTTCATTTCAGTTGCTTAATCATGTCTGACTCTCCACGACCCCATGAACTGCAGCACGCCAGGCCTCCCTATCCATCACCAACTCCCGGAGTTTACTCAAACCCATGTCCATTGAGTCGGTGATGCCATCCAACTATCTCATCCTCTGTCGTCCACTTCTCCTCCTGCCTTCAATCTTTTCCAGCATCAGGGTCTTTTCAAATGAGTTAGTTCTTTGCATCATGTGATCAAAGTACTGGAGTTTCAGCTTCAAAATCAATTCTTCCAATGAATATTCAGGACTGATTTCCTATAGGATGGGTAGGTTGGATCTCCTTGCAGTTCAAGGGACTCTCAAGAGTCTTCTCCAACACCACAGTTTGAAAGCATCAGTTCTTCAGTGCTCAGCTTTCTTTATAGTCCAACTCTCACATCCATACACGACTACTGGAAAAATCATAGCTTTGACCAGATGGACCTTTGTTGGCAAAGTAATGTCTCTGCTTTTTAATATGCTGTCTAGGTTGGTCATAACTTTCCTTCCAAGGAGTAAGCATCTTTTAATTTCATGGCTGCAGTCACCATCTGCAGTGATTTTCCCAGAGAATTTTTTGGCATTGCCTTTCTTTGGGATTGGAATGAACACTGACCTTTTCCAGTTCTATGGCCACTGCTGAGTTTTCCAAATTTGCTCCAAATTTGGCATATTGAGTGCAGCACTTGCCCAACATCATCTTTTAGGACTTGAACTAGCTCAACTGGAATTCCATCACCTCTGCTAGCTTTGTTCGTGTATGCATATGACATCAGATGCAATTATTCTTTTTTAAATTATTTTTATTGAGGTAACATTGGTTTGAGAATCCCATGGACAGCAAGGAGATCAAACCAGTCAATTCTAAAGGACATCAACCCTGACTACTCATTGTAAGGGCTTCCTATGTAGCTCAGTCGGTAAAGCATCTGCCTGCAATGCAGGAGACCTGGGTTCAATTTCTGGGTCAGGAAGTTCCCCTGGAGAAGGAAATGGCAACCCACTCCAGTATTCTTGGCTGGAGAATCCCATGCATAGAGGAGCCTGGCAGGCTACAGTTCATGGGATCGCAAGAGTCGGACACACCTTGGCGTTATCTTTATTCATTGTAAGCACTGATGCTGAAGCTTCCCCGCTCTGACCACCTGATGAGAGGAGCCAACTCACTGGAAAAGACCCTGATGCTGGGAAAGACTGAGGGCAGAACAAGAAGAGGACGACAGTGGATGAGACGGTTGGATGGCATCATTGACTCAATGGACATGAGCTTGAGCAAACCCTGGGAGCTAGCGAAGGGCAGGGAAGCCTGCTTGCTGCAGTCCGTAGGGTCACAAAGAGTCGGGCATGAATGACCCACTGAACAATAACCACCACCATGTTGGTTTGTAAGATTATGTTTTTTCATTTGTACATTATGGTATTTCTACTCCCGAATACACTACAGTGTGCTCACCACCAAAGTTTTTGTTTCTATCACTGTACAGCTGACCCCCTTTACCCATGTTACTCTCCCTATTCTTAAGGTCAATGCCTGATCATTTGAACTGCATGGTGCCACATTTGATATGACCATAGCACATAGTCCTTGAATATTAATTTTCTGTCTTCAGAGAGCTGAACAGTAATGGTAGAGTATTCTGGAAGGAAGACTAATGCCACCCTCTGGCAACATTCTCAAGCCTTCTCTGAGCCATCCCTGGGGTCCCTGTTTGCCCTAGTCCATGATTGGTTTGTTCTCATCCCATCCACTCTTATGATGGTCAATATTTAATGATTGGTTTTCCAAAGAAAATAAGCCATGATTTGTAACATTTACCAATTTTGTTGGTATAAATACCCTTATCATAGACAATTTCCAAGCTACTTGCCTGACAGAACTGGACAAAAAGTTAGGATGAGATGACAACATTCAACTCTCATGAGTTCACAGAAAATAATGAGAGGAAGAAAGGGAGGGTAGTAGGGAGACAGAAAGGAAGGGATTTCTCTCCCTATGCTCCTTTAAAAAAATGTATTCACCAATTTTCAGTTTCGTCCTCCATATCCACTCCCATATAAACTCAGGTTAACTCTATACAAGCCAGCTCTAGCACACTTTAGATCCAGCTCCATAATCAGCCCTGCAGGCGGTATTACATTTTTGAAATTTTTGGAAAAAAGTCAAAAAATAAGGCATAGCTAAGCTAGGCTATGGCACAGGGCCAGGAAATCCGGACCAGGCTCATCCGCGCATCAAGGCCAGCACACGTTCTTCACCAGCACCATCTCCCCACGTCCCTGCTCCTTCTGGTCATTTGGGAGGAATGATTCTTCTTACCAACACATTCATTAAAGCACTAATGCATGGTGATCAGTACTTGGATTCCATGACTTGGTTCAGCCTTATAGGACCCACACACAGAAGGAGGGCTTCACTGAAGGGAAGGGAAGCCACTTTTGACAGATCTGAGATCTGAATAGGCACAGGGCTTGGGGGTTTAGTTTCTCCATGACTTCTCCCACATTCTCATTCTTGGTGGAAGCCAAAGAAGAGAACAACCAGCTGTTCCCTTGAATAGTGAGATGTTCCATAAAACTACTGGACAGGTAGAGGGCAAGCTTCCCTTTTTCAGTGGCCAATGCAGTCTCACTAAACTCCCTGGTGCTTCTCAGAATCTTCAGATCCTCCTCCTCCTGTGATTTCTCTCCACCCCACCTTCCGAACCTCATCTCCTCCATCTCCCCTAGTTCTCCTCTCCCACCTCACATACAGCATGGTCCACAGATGCCAGTAGCTATGCGGGTCTCTGGTTGGGGAAATTATTCTAGACTTACTTCCCCGTTTTCTCCATCATCAAGATTCCTCTGCTAAAGCACCTTTTACTAGTACTTCCTACTGACTCTACAAGGCTCAGCTAAAAGGTCATCTTCTCCATGACGGATCTCCTGAAATCCCCATCTAGAATACATTTCTCCATTTATTCCAGGCATGAGATACTCTATAAATGGTTGTTCTTGATTTATTCCACATTGTGTCTTTTATAATAGCTATAGAGAAGCCTATTATTTTTATCCCTGTGAAAATGTGAAATCCATGAAGGCAGGAACATTGTCCAATTTGTCCATGATTTCCCATGGCACTTAACATGCAAGACTTGTGAGTTGTGGAATTAAGAAAATCTTGCTTGAATGAATTTAACAAATTGAAATAAATTTTACATAGTGGGTTTGAGTCAAGCCCCATGAAAATAAATTCAGGGGACTTACACTCCTATTTCCACTCCTTACCTGTAGATAGTCCCATCCTTTTATGTCTGGCGTGATTTGTGAGAGCAAGGTGCTTTGCTGGACAGTGAGCTGGGAAGAATTCGGGCATAAATGATACAGTAGTAAGCTTTAAGGAGTTTAGATTTTAACATCTTAGAGAAGTGTCCAAATAATAACTCATGTTTTAATCAAGATTTTAGGTAGAGGCCAAGGCTTCCTTTTTCAATGGCCAAAAGAGAACTTTAGTGATGCTGCAGAAGTCATCTTCTATTGAGAGGAGATAAGAGGGAATTAAGTAAATAGAATTTTGAAAAGTAGATAATTAAAGGACAAAAAGAAATTTTCAGACTAGAGAAGGTAAAACTTTGCATGGGGTGTTGGGGTGGGGCTGTTATGAGTATAAGCAGAGAGGAGACTGCAAAGAGGCAATGTCCTTGGGGATGCCTGTGGGTGAATGGGAGGGTGAGACCCTCTTCAGGAGTCCCCAACCTCCGGATCTAACACCTGATGATCTCAGATGGTGAATTAATAATAATTGAAATAAAGCATGCAATAAATGTAACATACTTGAGTCATCCCCAAACCAATCCTCTCCCTTCCATGGAAAACTGTCTTCCAGGAAATCAGTCCCAGGTGCCAAAAAGGTTGGGAACCGCTGTAGCTGGTCTGGCTACTGGACAGTTCCAGGAGACCCAATTTCTCTAGTGCCGAAAAATATTTAATTTCAGTTTATATGTAAGTGGATATGGAGGAAGAAGTTGAAAATTGGTGAATAAAAATTTTTGAAGGAGCATGGGGGTCAGAAATTTTCTTCCTCCCCCACTTCACTCTTTCTTTAGTTTTTGTGAACAAATTATCTGTCAGCATAATGCTGAGTTTTAAAGATACACAGAAAAGCAAGACGCATGCTTTGAATTCCCCTGTGCTGTACTATGCTTAGTCTCTCAGTTGTGTCTGACTCTTTACGACCCCATGGGCTGTAGCCTGCCAGGCTCCTCTGTTCATGGGGATTCTCCAGGCAATAATACTGGAGTGGGTTGCCATGCCCTCCTCCAGCGGATCTTCCCAACCCAGGGATCAAACCCAGGTCTCCTGTATTGTAGGCAGATTCTTTACTGTCTGAGCCACCAGGGAAGCCCAAGAATACTGGAGAGGGTAGCTTATCCCTTTCTCCAGGGGAACTTCCCGACCCAGAAATCGAATCGGGGTCTCCAGCGTTGCAGGTGGATTCTTTACCAGCTGAGCTACCAGGGAAGCCCTTGAATCCCCCTACCCAGCCCCTCCAAAAGCTTACAGTCTGGTGATGGATTCGGAGAATGAAAGAACAGTGATTCTGCCCAGGGACGAGGACCATGACTTAGGGACTGCCCAGGGAGGCTGCGAGAGCGCAGCAGAGGCCCCCTCAGCGTGGTCACAGCTAGGGGTGGTGACGCATGAATGCCTCTGGGAGGAAGGGTGTTTGGGCTTCATGAAATGGAAATGAAAAGCGCCCCTGGTCTCCAGTAAAAGGAGGAGAAACACATTTAACCGGGGAGGAAACAGCCTTTGAAGGGGATGCAGGCATGAGAAGGCAAGATGCCTTTGAGGAACTATCGGTATCGATGTGCCTAGAGACTGTGCTGGGCGACAAACAGCGGCAGAGATGGAGTGATGACAGTGAGCCTGTGAACATCATTACAGGTCATAACAGAGGTGTCTGAGCTGAAGCTATTTCTTTCTAGAGCCATGGCTATCTTTCTGTACGCTAATTATTATCCTGGGCATACCTTCTCTTCTTGTTTCCAACTTCCAGTCTAATGAAATAAAGAAAGAAAGAAATGCAAGTGTGGTTTGTCAAGATTAATGAATTAATAGATATGTCTGCCCGGGCCTCTTGGTGTCTGTTTAGAACTCAAGAGGACTATTTGGGAGGAAAAGTGTTTAGAGCTTTGCTGTAGCTAGGGTAGTCCTTGGATCAGAAGCATCAGCAGGAGCTGGCAGCCTTTGATAGACGTGGAATGTAAGATTTCCTCTAGACCTGCTGAGGGCTGGAGAAGCATTGGGTAGGAACTCAGGATCCTGAGCTTGAATCCTGGCTCTGCCTCCTGCTGGCTGCATGACTTTGGTCCTCTCTTACCTTTCTTCTCTGCGCATTAGTACATCAGTGACAAAGTTAAGGTCAACCCAGTGGACGCCTGTGACATTCAGCTCTAAGGGGTGAATGTATCAGTTCAGTTCAGTCGCTCAGTCGTGTCCGACTCTTTGCGACCCCATGAATCGCAGCATGCCAGGCCTCCCTGTCCATCACCAACTCCCGGAGTTCACTCAGACTCACGTTCATTGAGTCCGTGATGCCATC
>SJYT01071761.1:267238-327867 GCA_006410635.1 Cephalophus harveyi
TGTGTGTGTGTGTGGTATGTGTGTGTGGTGTGCGTGTGTGTGTGTGTGTGTGGTGTGTGTGTGTGTGTGTGTGGTGTGTGTGTGTGTGTGTACACGTGTGTGTGCTGTGGGTACAGGGAGACTGCTTAGGGTGACAGTGCCTTAAAGTATAAATGTTTTAATTAAGAGAAAGAAGATCTAGCTGTCTGATCCAATGGTACACTAGAGGTGCATTTCATTTTCTAAACAGCTTCCCCAGTAGGTCTATGTAAAGGCTGCAAAAATACATCTGAACAGGCTTCCCACTAAAAGGTAAGGATGGAATGATGGCTAGATAGCCAAATCCTTGCCTTACTCTGCAGAGACGAAGGGGCTAGCCTGGAGAATCCCTTTCCTTACTCCCTAACTGCTGCCCCATGGAGAAGTGCTTGAGAATTTGGGTTGAGAAAGCGCACTCCTGACCTGGGCTACTGAGACCCCTTACTCTACAGCATCAGTGCAGTGAGATTTCCAGGCAAGATAGTCAGCATCTTGTTAGTGGAGAGAGGGGTGAAACTGCAGAGAAAAGATGCCAGTATAAGTTATAGGGAAGAGACATAGGACTGGGAAGAAGGAGAACAAGCTTCATTGCTAACTTGCTCAGTGATCTTGGCAAATCTCCTCTCTAACTCCTAGTTCCCCATTTGTGGACATTAATAACTATTATTGAGCAGCAATTATGAATAAGATGTCCACTTACTAAGCACGACTGTAAATAATGTAGTGGATTCCAAGTTAATACTATCTATATGCTGTTGACTCACAAATTTCTACCTCCAGCTAAGAACCTATTCTTTGAATACGACTTTTGGATCCCAATGCTTATTTTTCATGTTTTACCTGGGACGCATTCTCCCTGTAACACATTAAGGCCATTGTCACAAGAGGAACAAGTGGGCTAATATCTCCACGTGACTGCAGGAGCCTTAGGGAGGCTGGAAGGCCAAGGAGTACCTGTGGTTATGACCAGCCTTCTCCTTGGGGAAAAAGCTCGTGACCAGTACAACACGTCACCATGAGGTTTAGAAGCGGATTTTTCACCATACTTTTCAGAGGGTCACCTTATTTCTACATGTTGGGGTTTTACACTGTTGCCCCCCCTCCACTATTAATGGTCCGCCCTCAGTGAAAAGTGCTGGTGAAGCTCTTTGCACATCACTTTACAGCATCTGAGTTTGGAAGGTGGGAAGAGGAGTGAAAGTTGACTTGAGAAGCTCTTTTATACAAATTAGCTCAATCATAGCCCCACAAGGCAGGTACGGCATCATTATCCCCATTTTACAGATGAAAGTGAAAGTGAAGTCACTCAGTCGTGTCCGACTCTTTGTGACCCCATGGACTGTAGCCTACCAAGTTCCTCTGTCCATGGGATTCTCCAGGCAAGAATACTGGAGTGGGTTGCCATTTCCTTCTCCAGGGGATCTTCCCGACCCAGGGATCGAACCCAGGTTTCCTGCATTGCACGCAGACGCTTTAACCTCTGAACCACCAGGGAAGCCCAGGACACTAAATTTACAGAGGCTGAAATGATTTGCCCAAGATATGTGGTAAGTGATAGAAACAGGGTTTGATCCACGTATTCTGTTTTTCTGACATCAATAACCTGTAGCCTTGGGAATTTCCTGGTGGTCCAGTGGCTAAGGCTCCACACTCCCAAGGCAGGCAGCCCAGGTTCGATCCCTGGTCAGAGAACTGTCTCACATGCTGCAACTAAGATCTGGTGTGGCCAAATAAACAAATAATAAATAGCTACAAAAGGACAGTTTGTCAAAACTCATAAAACTTTACAACACAAAGACTGAACATTAATGTCCCAAAATAAAACATTTTATATGTATGTATATATATACATAATACACATATATGTATTATATACACAATTTAGAAGTATAGGAAGTGCAAGGAAAGAACGTAAACTGTGACCACAAAATCTATCTGAACTACAGAGATATGGTACAACCTGACAGATGAGGATGAGAGAAGACTGAATATCCCAAGTGCTGCAACTAAGATCCGGCACAACCAAATAAACAAATAATTAAAAAAAAAAAAAAAGAATAACAGCACCCTTGATACCCTCTAAGCTGATGTGCCACACGGCAGCCAGAGTGGTCCTGTTATCGTGTAGGTCAAGTTGCACTTGACCTACAAGATCAAGCTGCTTCTGTGCTCAGAATCCTCCAGTGGATTTCACCTCACTCAGAGCAACATCCGAAGTCCTCATCCTCCTATACAAGGCCCTGCAACCTCCTCGCATCATGCACGCCCTCTCCCCACCACCAGCCTTCTGCTTTTCAGGTGTGCCTCCTAACTCCTCTCCCGCTCCCCTCCAAGCCCACGGGTCTTCCTGTGAGTGCTGAGCCCATGGCATGCTCCTGGCATGTTGCAGAGGCGCTGCCGTGCATTCCCTCAGCCTAGAATGCTTTCCCCCAGAGGGAAGCATGGCTTTTACCATCACCAGCTTAAGGTGTCTTAAAGTGCCTGTTCTTTAGCAAAGGTTACTGCCTTGGAGAAGCTTCCTTGGCCACAGTCTCCATCGTGACAGCTCCACACCTGGTCCAGGGGGCACCCCCAGGCTTTGTGCCTCCCCCGGCATATCTCACCCTCTGGCAGCATCCGCCTTTCCCCATTTGTCTACTGCAGCCCAGTCCAACAGAACACTCTGCAATGATGCTACTGTTCAGCGATCTCCAAGGGTACCAGCGGCCACATAGCTATGGAGCATATGAAACATAGCTACACTGTGGGGGAAATGTTTAATTTTAATGAACTTAAATAGCCCCAGGTGCCTAGTGGCTACCTTGTCAGGCAATGCAGATTTAATCTCTCTGCAGAATATAAGTGTAATTCAGTTCAGTTCAGTTCAGTCACTCAGTCTCGTGTCCGACTCTTTGCAACCCCATAAATCACAGCACGCCAGCCCTCCCTGTCCATCACCAACTCCCAGATTTTACCCAAACTCACGTCCATCAAGTCGGTGATGCCATCCAGCCATCTCATCCTCTGTCGTCCCCTTCTCCTGCCCCCAATCCGTCCCATTATCAGTCTTTTCCAATAAGTCAACTCTTCGCATGAGGTGGCCAAATTATTGGAGTTTCAATCCTTCCAATGAACACCCAGGACTGATCTCCTTTAGAATTGACTGGTTCGATCTCCTTGCAGTCCAAGGGACTCTCAAGAGTCTTCTTCAACACCACAGTTCAAAAGCATCAATTCTTTGGCACTCAGCCTTCTTCACAGTCCAACTCTCACATCCATACAGGACCACAGGAAAAACCATAGCCTTGACTAGACGGACCTTAGTTGGCAAAGTAATGTCTCTGCTTTTCAATATGCTATCTAGGTTGGTCATAACTTTCCTTCCAAGGAGTAAGCATCTTTTAATTTCATGGCTGCAGTCACCATCAGCAGTGATTTTGGAGCCCCCCAAAAATAAAGTCTGACACTGTTTCCACTGTTTCCCCATCTATTTCCCATGAAGTAATGGGACCAGATGCCATGATCTTCGTTTTCTGAATGTTGAGCTTTAAGCCAACTTTTTCACTCTCCTCTTTCACTTTCATCAAGAGGCTCTTTAGTTCCTCTTCACTTTCTGCCACAAGGGTGGTGTCATCTGCATATCTGAGGTTATTGATATTTCTCACGGCAATCTTGATTCCAGCTTGTGCTTCTTCCAGCCCAGCGTTTCTCATGATGTACTCTGCATACAAGTTAAATAAGCAGGGTGACAATATACAGCCTTGATGTACTCCTTTTCGTATTTGGAACCAGTCTGTTGTTCCATGTCCAGTTCTAACTGTTGCTTCTTGACCTGCATATAGGTTTCTCAAGAGGCAGGTCAGGTGGTCTGGTATTCCCAACAGACAGCCATTTTGCTTTTTTGCATTCTTTTCCATGGGGATGGTCTTGATCCCTGTCTCCTGTACAATTTCACGAACTTCCATCCATAGTTCATCAGGCACTCTACCAGATCTAGTCCCATAATCTATTTCTCACTTCCACTGTATAATCATAAGGGATTTGATTTAGGTCATATCTGAATGGTCTAGTGGTTTTCCCTACTTTCTTTAACTTAAGTCTGAATTTGGTAATAAGGAGTTCATGATCTGAGCCACAGTCAGCTCCCAGTCTTATTTTTGCTGACTATATAGAGCTTCTCCATCTTTGCCTGCAAAGAATATAATCAATCTGATTTCGGTGTTGACCATCTGGTGATGTCCCTGTGTAGAGTCTTCTCTTGTGTTGTAGGAAGAGGGTGTTTGCTATGACCAGTGCATTCTCTTGGCAAAACTCTATTAGTCTTTGCCCTGCTTCATTCCATACTCCAAGGCCAAATTTGCCTGTTACTCCAGGTGTTTCTTGACTTCCTACTTCTGCATTCCAGTCCCCTATAATGAAAAGGACATCTTTTTTTGGGTATTAGTTCTAAAAGGTCTTGTAGGTCTTCATAGAACCATTCAACTTCAGCTTCTTCAGCGTTACTGGTTGGGGCAGAGGCTTGGATTACCGTGGTATTGAAAGGTTTGCATTGGAAATGAACAGAGATCATTCTGTTGTTTTTGAGATTGCATCCAAGTACCGCATTCTGGACTCTTTTGTTGACCATGATGGCTACTCCATTTCTTCTAAGGGATTCCTGCCCGCAATAGTAGATATAATGGTCATCTGAGTTAAATTCACCCATTCCAGTCCATTTTAGTTCACTGACTCCTAGAATGTCGACATTCACTTTTGCCATCTCCTGTTTGACCACTTCTAATTTGCCTTGATTCATGGACCTGACATTCCAGGTTCCTATGCAATATTGCTCTTTACAGCATCGGACCAGTCACTTGCTTCTACCAGTGACTTGCTTCTATCACCAGTCACATCCACAACTGGGTATTGTTTTTGCTTTGGCTCCATCCCTTCATTCTTTCTGGAGTTATTTCTCCACTGATCTACAGTAGCATATTGGGCACCTACCGACCTGGGGAGTTCCCCTTTCAGTATCCTATCATTTTGCCTTTTCATACTGTTCATGGGGTTCTCAAGGCAAGAATACTAAAGTGGTTTGCCATTCCCTTCTCCGGTGGACCACATTTTTTGTTCACTGCTATGTCCCCAGTGCCTAGAAACCTGTCCAGCTACTCAATATGTGTCAGCCAAAAGAATGAATAAAGGAATCTACTTGAAGTTCTGCATACATTATCTCATTTAATCCCAACAACAGACTTGTGGGTTAGATACTATTTTCATGTTCTAGTATTCAGACAGAGGAAGTGTCCTGCTAAAAAATGCCCAGTTAGCTTGGACCTGATGGCCAACATATCCCCTTTTAAGGTAAAAAAAAAAAAAAGTTCTGGGGATCTAGTATACAGAATAGGGAACAATACTGCTGTATCTTGAGAACTCCTGAGTGAGTAGATCTTAAATGCTATCACCATATACATACAGAGAAGGTAAGAATGTCAGGTGGTAGAGGTGTTACGGAACCTTATTATGGTAATCATTTTGCCCTATATATATGGATTAAATCATCACATTTTACACCTAAACCTATACAACTCTATGTGCCAATTATATTTCAATAAAGAAGAAAAAATGATAAAGAACACCCAGCAAGAAAGAGGTAGATAGGATCTGAGCTCAGGGCTGTCTGATGACATTCAGACACTTTTTTTTTTTTTGCTGAAAAAAACAAAGGCATTTTCTGTGGTCCTTTCTGAGATACTGTGGTTTTACAAGAATCTGCTTCCCTGTCAGCCAATGACAGCACATAGCTTAACCACCGATGGGACTGACGGACACTTTGCATAAAGCCCCTCGTCAATCACTCAGAAGCCACGATTCTTTGGACGGAAGGAGTGCAGACCCTTTGCGGCCCATACCTTCTCCGCTCCCCAGCCCTGCCCATGGCTCACCGGTTTCTGGGTCGCAGAGCTGCTCACAGGCATCTGTGGTCCTCTGTCCGCAGAGGTCCCTCACCCACGGGGAGGTGGCATTGATCTGGTAATACAGGGACAGCTTGGCTGGGTTTAACCAGTCGGAGATGTCCAGGTAGCTCCCTTCACTCACCACAAAGCTGCTCCCTGTAGGGGGACAGAGAGAAAGACAGCTACTTTCTGTGTGATTTTCAGACACAGGTGTCTTGCTGCTGATGTACAGGGCAGGAAAGGAGACAGGCACATACATGCCACTCCCCTCACCACAGGTCCTCTGTTGTCGCAGATCTACACACCTTCACAGAGAATTTACAGTGTGCAAGTTATGGTGTGAGTGACCGACGGAGACAGACAAGTCAGACACGAGAGACAGTTCTGCTGAGTGCTTGACAGGCCCTCAAGACTGAGAGAGACCCGAGTTCAAATCCTGGATCCACCATTACCAGCTCGAGACTTTGGGGAAGCCACTCCCTCCCTCTGGGTCTTGGCCACATTGTCTGTAAATGGGAATACTAAGAGAACCCCCCCCCCCACCGATGTTGTGAAAATGAAATAAATTAATGTGGATAAGGTGCTTAGCTAGTGCTGATCTGTCCTAAGAAAGAATGATTGAGTGCATTAAGTTCCCTGCATACAAACAAGTTCTGTTCCCAGAGCACGTTCATAAAAGTCCAACAGGGTGAGCCTTGGTACCCAATTTTTACAGATGATGACATTCACGTGAACTAACGTATATGACCGGACATGTGAACACACGTTCGCATCTTTGAAAGTTCGCAACTTGAAGGTTTGTACAGAGAGGACTTACTGCATTAAAATTTAAAATACAGAAAGTTTTTGTTTCTGTCACCCATGCATCCCCCTTGAAATGGGTCACTAATAGCCCACAGGGGGCAGGCAAATGACATCCAGGGAAATGCTGGCTGAGTGTAAGGGAAATGGCATGGTGGCCCCCTGGCTTAGGTTGTTTTATTTTATTGTATGAGGGATAGAGAAAGAGGGTGAGAGAGGGAGGGAGGATTCAAAAGGTCTGCAGCACCTCCAAAACAAAAAGCAGCACCCATGCAATGGAAAATGCCTTCATGCTGGGAAACAGTAAGGAAAGGCGGAGCTTGGGGTGAGCTGGGTGCTGTGGGCTCTGTTCACACGGAGCGCCTGCAGCTCAGCCCCAGCCAGCTCTGGTCAAATGGGTCTAAAGGTAAGTGCTGCTAGGTTTTCATCAGAAGAGGCAGAAAATCAGACTTTTGCTGTGACCCACCAGTTTGAAAATGATGGTTGAAATTTGTTCTGTAAAGCTTACGTAGGCCAAACAAAAGACTCTAACTTGGCAATCTAGGCTCCAAAATTGCTCCTTTTTAACATGCACATACACAGACACATATATACATACAGCCATATGTGGACTAACACACATATACACACACGCATATGTGTGTGCACATGCCAAGTTGCTTAGTCGTGTCCGACTCTTTGGAACCCTATGGACTGTAGCCCTCCAGGCTCCTCTGTCCATGAGATTCTTCAGACAAGAATACTGGAGTGGGTCGCCATTTCCTTCTCCAGGGATCCTCCTGAATCAGGGACTGAATGCAAGTCTCTTGCATCTCCTGCCCTGGCAGGCAGCTTCATCACTAGCACCGCCTGGGAAGCCCCCACACACATGGGCTACATATATACTTTCTTTGGGGTCATGTAACAGAAGTCCATTAAAGGTGATGGCACATTAGTCATAAATAATGAGAGTATATATGTAGCAATACAGTGAAAGTGGAATTTCATGGGGGAAAGAGGGATAAAAATAGTTCAAATAGGAACAGGCTTCACAAAGCTGGACACAGAACCACAAAATGGCTCTAGGTTTATGGCAGATCTAGAGACCTCAGCCGGAGGAGATTTTAAATTGTTTCAAAATTAGCATGACTCAGCTTCTCTCCCTGCATCACCTTCTCTCTATATCACTATCAAGCGGAACAAAAAAAAAAAAAAATCTTTCATGAATGTAATTTAAGTTTTTCAAAGAAGGACTCAGTTAATAGACATCCTGAGGATTTGGCAGCAACCTGTTAGGTCACATCAGATCCTGCCAGGTAACCAATGGTGAGGCTCATCTTGGCTCTGGTACCCAGCTGTGGGCCAATGAAGTGAGCAGAGAGCAAGGAGCACTTCAGATACTACCTGGCTGCCCTGAGGAGCTAAGATTCTCTGAAAAAGATGTAAGCATGGCAGGCAATGTTATCTTCTCTAATTCACACACACAGTATGATTTATATCATCATACAGAATGAGTTTCTAAATAAAAGCACAGTGGACAATATGGTTTTGGTGAGGATGAAGAGGACTCTGTATGAAAAGCATAAGGACTAGATAGCATCAGGCTCAGATATAAGGGAATGACCACATTTGAAGTTAGCCTTCAAATCCTTGGCAGCTAAAGGAAAAAGAAAAAAAAAAAAAAAAGAAGAAGAAGAACAAGAAGAAGGAATCTGTTGGATTCCATATTTCAAATTTTCTGGCAAGGGATGATATGCAAATCTATCTACAAATCCATATTTTCCCCTCTGGAACTAAGCCCGAGCAGAAACATGTCACATGGGTCCATGTGCAAGGCACTGAACGTCAGTATCAACTACAGATTTTTCTTTTGAAAAGCACAGTCATGCTGTTTAAATGGATAATTCTTGTATTTATTCTCACTAAAGACTGAGGGATGGATATTGAATTATGTCCCAGGGCTGAGTTTGGCTAATCCCACTAGTTTAGGAAAGTGACACAGCACAGGGATAAAGAGAACAGAGCTGGCAAGACAGGTATTGAGATCTTCAGTCTGCTACCTACTGGTTCTGTAAGCTTGGACAAGAAAACACATTCTCAGTCAAAGCCTAAGAAAGAGGTAGATATTGATTTTCCTTTCACAGGGTTAAAAAAAAAAAGATAAAGCTTAAATGACACAATGCATTTGTCTTGGGTCAGGTTCGCCAGAAATCAGACTCAACGTCAGACACTGGGATGCAGGAGGTTTTGGGGGATGCTCTTTTGCAGGGACATGAGCGAAGTGGGATGGGGCAGAGGGAGAAGGTAGATTGCATGCAGTTACAGCTGATGCCACAGGAAGCACTGGAGCAGAGAGGGTCCTTTAGACTGGCAATCCAAATCTAGACCAAGGTGTTAGGTCTTTGTATCTTCAACACTAACCATCAAAGGGGCAGAGACATCCCTGGGGCAGGGATCAAAGTTCCGGTGAAGTAGTCCTTTTCAGTGGAGGGCATTTCTCCAAGAAAGACTCAGAGTGTTCAACCGTCAACATTCTAGGCAGCTGGAGGGATGAGTGCCCATGTTCTAATAAGAGATTTGGAAGCAGTGTCCCAACATCCACTACAGTATGTGAAGTCCCTGGCACATGGCGAAATCTCAACTTGCCGGAGCTATTTTGACTACTATTTAAATTTCTTCTGATCTTGGAAGCTCTGAAGGCAATACTGATTAACAGATCTTTTCAAATACGAGAAACATATTCTCTTCGGAAGTGACTCACCCAAAAGTAAGTTGTCCTCAATGTCTTTTAAGAGATAATATGCTGGTTTTAATGACAGAAGGGAGTTACTATCCTTTGAACATACTATTGCGTCCAGATCCTGGGATGAGCGTTCACTTAATCCTTACAAGAGCCTGGCAGGATAAGTATGGCCCCCTTTTACAGACAGACAACATAAGGTTCAGAGAGAGAGATGGATTTAGTCAAATTTGCACAACTAGTAAGTGGCCAAAGTAGAAACTTAACCCAAGTTTTTCGGCATCTAAAGCTAGGACATGCCCATTATTGCAGATCATCTTGAGAATCGAGCCTGTGGTTGGGTATCAGGCAGAGCTGCCTTCCTTGGGCCTTCTACTCCTCTTTGGGTAGTCTGTACCTCCCCCTTCAGCGTGTCCCTATCGTGCTGAAGGGCTTCTGCTTTCTCTGATACACTGTGATTTCCTGCAGGGAAGAAATCATGATTCATTCATCAGTCCTTATCAATCCAGCCCCCAGTGAAAGACATGGCACATACTAGGAGTTTGATGAGTATCTGTTGAATGAAATAATGAAATTAAAGTCCCATGCTTGACTAGAGGAAAGTGTAGCTCACTTTAGGATGGAATTAGGAAGCAGATATGCTTCTGCCTTGATCCCAAAACTTAATTATTTTTTTCATCCTGTGGGGCTTCTCAGGTGCAGGAGACATAAGAGACTCAGGTTCGATCGCTGGGTTGGGAAGACCCCAAGGAGGAGGATATGGCAACCCACCCCAGTATTCTTGCCTGGAGAATCCCATGGACAGAGGAATCTGGTGGGCTACAGACCATAGTGTGTACAGAGTTGGACACGAATGAAGCGACTTAGCAAGCACATGTGCACGCACGCACGGGAGTCAGAATGCAAGACTAGCCCTTCAGAGTCTCCCTAATTCCAAACCAAAACTTGAAATCTGCCATCATGGCTTCTGAGCTCTTGTTCACCCAGAGAACTGAACTTCTGTTGTGGATGATGAAAGTAGAGACGCCAGAGGGATTCGGGATGAAGGGGCAAGGATATGCACCAGCTGCCGCGACAGAGAGCGAGAGAAAGGAACTGAAAAGTCTAATCAAGGTGCAAACCATGTTCATTCACCCAATATTCATTAAACTGCTCCGAGTAAGAAATAGACATAAAGATTCAAAGACAGACGGACTCCAGCAAGAAAACTGCGGAATAACAAGGGAGACCAAATGCATGCAGTGGGTGCTCGGTGGCTCAGTCGTGTCTGACTCTGTGTGACCCATGGACTGTAGCCCGCCAGGCTCTGCTATCCATGGGATTCTCCAAGCAAGAATACTGGAGTGGGTAGCCCTTCCTTTCTCCAGAGGATCTTCCCAACCCAGAGATTAAATCCGGGTCTCCTTCATTGCAGGTGGATTCCTTACCATCTGAGCCACCAGGGAAGCCCAGTGTATGCAGAGGTAGATACAATAAATCCTCCACAAGGAGACCCCGGTTTGATTGCTGGGTCAGAAAGACCCGCTGGAGAAGGGATAGGCTACCCACTTCAGTATTCTTGGGCTTGCCTTGTGGCTCAGCTGGTAAAGAATCCACCTCTAATGCGGGAGACCTGGGTTTGATCCCTGGAGAAGGGAAAGGCTACCCACTCCAGTTTTTTGGCCTGGATAATTCCATGGACTATATAGTCCATGGGGTTGCAAAGAGTTGGACATGACTGAGTGTCTATCACTTTCATTTCCCACAAAAACATCTCTATCTGTTTCACTGACTACACTAATGCCTTTGACTGTGTGAATCACAACAAACTGTGGAAAATTCTTCAAGAGATGGGAATACCAGACCACCTTACTTGCCTCCTGAAAAATCTCTATGTGGGTCACGAAGCAATAGTTAGAACTGGACATGGAACAATGGCCTGGTTCACGATTGGAAAAGGAGTACATCAAGGCTGTATATTGTCACCCTGCTTATTTAACTTCTATTCAGAGTACATCATGAGAAATGTCAGGCTGGATGAATCATAAACTAGAATCAAGGTTGCCAAGAGAAATAACAACTTCAGATATGCAGATGATACCAGCCTTATGGCAGAAAGTGAAGAGGAACTAAAAAGCCTGTTGATGAAGGTGAAACAGGAGAGGGAAAAAGTTGGCTTAAAACTCAACATTCAAAAAACTAACATCATGGGGTCTGGTCCCATCACTTCATGGCAAGTAAATGGGGAAACAATGGAAACAGAGGTAGATGTTACTTTCTTGGCTCAAAATCACCACAGACAGTGACTGAAATGAAAAGACACCTACTCCTTGGAAGCAAAGCTGTGACAAACCTAGACAGCATATTAAAAAGCAGAGACACCACTTTGCTGACAAAGTTCCATCTAGTCAAAACTATGGTTTTTCCAGTAGTCATGTATAGATGTGAGAGATGGAACATAAAGAAGGCTGAGTGATGAAGAAGTGATGCTTTTGAACTGTGTTGCTGGAGAAGACCCTTGAGAGCTCCTTGGTCTGCAAGGAGATCAAACCAGTCAACCCTAAAGGAAATCAACCCTGAATATGCATTGGAAGGACTGGTGCCGAAGCGGAATCTCTAATACTTTGGCCACCTGATGCGAAAAGCTGATCCACTGGAAAAGACCCTGATCCTGGGACAGATTGAGGGTAAGAGGAGAAAGGGGCAACAGAGGACAAGATGGTTGGATGGCATCACTGACTTAATGGACATGATTTTAAGCCAACTCTGGGAGATAGAGAAGGACAGGGAAGCCTGGCATGCTGTAGTCCATGGAGTTTCAAGAATCAGACGTGACTTAATGACTAAACACCAAAAGAATGCTGTAAGAACTGCCTGAAAGTGATGAGCATTAAGTAGATATAAAGTGAAAGTGAAGTCGCTCAGTCGTGTCCAACTCTGCGATCCCATGAATCGTGGCACACCAGGCCTCCCTGTCCATCATCAACTCCCGGAATTCACTCAGACTCACGTCCATCGAGTCAGTGATGCCATCCAGCCATCTCATTAAGTAGATATAAAGTGAAAGTGAAGTCGCTCAGTCGTGTCCGGCTCTCTGCGACCCCATGGACTGTAGCCTACAATGCTCCTCCATCCATGGGATTTTCCAGGCAAGAGTACTGGAGTGGGTTGCCATTTTCTTCTCCAGAGGATCTTCCCAACCCAGGAATTGAACCTGAGTCTCTCGCATTGTAGGCAGATGCTTTACCGTCTGGGCCACCAGGGAAGTCAAGTAGATATAAAGGAAAGGTAAAAGGGGAATTGGAGAGGAATTCAAAGTGCAGCTTAAAGACTACACTTCGAAGAAGTGCAATAAAGCTACGCTTTGAAGAGTGCAATAAAGATCAACAAACTAGACAAAAGTTGAGGTGGAATTTGCATCTGAAGCCTTGTGTTCAGACCTGGCTCAATGCCTCTTAATCTCTTTAATAATTACAAAGTAGCTGACTCAACTAACGGCTGTATATGCCGTCAAAGATTCGTTCACTCATACCTGTGTCCGTTTAACAAATAAAGCACCTATTAAGTGTTATTTCCTATCCTTATGCTCTTGATGAGCAAAATATGGTGTCCGCCCATGAGAACTGATTGTCCAGGAAGGAAGGGAGGAAGTTCAAGGTGGCAAATCTTACGACAAACTATGTTTTTCAATCCTCCTTTTCTTATCTTCCCATCTAGACTGTGAATTTCTTGAAGACCATGCCTTATATAACTATAGTCACCAGAGTGCTTACAGTGTAGTGGAGGTTCTGAAGGTGTGTGTGTGTTGGTGTTGGGGTGTGTGTGTGTAGAATGAGGGTGGGCGAACGGAGAGAGAGAGTCGTAAGTCAAAGAGGAGCAAGCAATTCTCCCTGGGTAAATTCTAGTAGTACTTTGAGAATAAATCCATAGGAAAGGAATAAAAACACCCTTCTCCAGGTGTTTCATATACCTTTAGTTTTCCAGTGGACCCCTACTTTATTTTCTTGACTGAGGATCAAAAATATCCCTGTTTGGATGCTCTAAGATTCTTCTTCGTGCTCACATCAATTTCCTCAGAGAGCAATGACTCTGAAAAGAATCTCTTCCAAAATCTCAACTTCAAAATGTCATGTTTCCTTATTTTTAAATATATACATATTTTTCTCCCCCTGGCTGTAGGAATATACATCATCTAATTAACCAAATGGATTTTCAGTTCAGCCCAATCGTTTCCTTATCTCGCATCTGAAGCTCAGCATTGCTCAGGGGACCTCACGGCATGGAGGTCCTCATTAACTCTGATCTTCAATTACATTGATTATAAGCCTGCTCCGGTAATTGTGCAGCATAGATCAGGGGTGAGCCGGGGAGCTCGGGATACTCCGTGGTGGAGTCGGGAGAGCCAGAGGCACATCAGCCCCCAAAGACATAGAAAGCTATGGACGAGAACTAAAAATACCCCGGAAGGAGGTGTCACCAGACAGAACTGCCTGGGGAGCCAGACCGCAGTGCAAATCCCTTTCATGACACCTCCCATCATGACACAGACCTCTGAAAAGCATGGGGAGAAGATTTGAAAAGGCGGCTCTGGTCACGGTGGACAACGGGGAGCCAAAGAGGGAAGGACTGCGTGGCTGAAAGACGGTCTTCACAAACGAAGCTCAGGGAACTGCTTTAGCCCGAAGTATTCAGCTCTCCCTTCTGTACCCTCTTTCTTTGGGTGTCATAGAATCACAGGTTTCCTTCTCTCTGTTACATCATGTAACTCCATGATGATCCCATCTGACTTAGACCTGGGGGGACTGTCTTTCCAGGCACAGGAGGGAAGACAAATTATGGGGGAGCAGAACTGAGGAGCCCATCTCAGCTTCAGCCCCACAAGATCCCTGAAAAACGCACTCAGTCCCACCTCGCCCCTGACCCCCAACCCACAGAGCCCCAAGCCAGGCCTGAATCCATTCTGCCACCAGCCTTGGACTGAACACTACTTAAGGGGTGATCAGTCTGTAAACGTGAGGTCAAAAACAACAGCTTGAGGGTTTGTGAGAGTGAGCGGAGACCGCGTGGTAGCTGGGGGTACTCGGTCTTGGGGAGACAGCAACAGCACCTCTAGGGTCATGGGGTAGGAGAGTTGGGGAGGAGCGGCTTCTTGTACAATCATCTCTGAAAAGGCAATCTGCCACAAACTTCAGTGCCTAACCTGAACTTCTCCGGGCCGCTCTTGTTCTTTCCGTCATTCTGTTCTCTTCTGCTTGGATCAACTTCAACCTGTTTCTCTGGACTGTCTCTACCTGTCATGGGCTGACTTGAGTCCACCCTGAAATTCCTTGTTGAAGTTCTAATGCCTAGTGCCTCGGAATGTGACTGTGCTTGATGACACGACCTTTTAAGTTCTTTTTTTAAATTATTATTATTATTGTGGAAACAGTCACATAAAACATACTGTTTTAACCATACTTAACAGATCAGTTCAGGGGCACCAAGTATATTCGCATCCCTCATCATCATCCATCTCCCGAACTTTTCACCTTCCTAAACTCCCCAGTTTAGCTAGTGTCCACATTAAACACTAATTCCCCATCTCCCCTTCTCACCCCACCCATGTCCCTGGCATTATCAACGCACTTTCAGACTATTACTGGACTATTCTAGGTACCTCACATTGTAGTTCAGTTGCTAAATCAACTCCAACTCTTTTGCGACCCCGTGGACTGCAGCCCACCTCTGGCCATGGGGTTTCCCAGGCAAGAAGACTGGAGTGAGTGGCCATTTCCTTCCGCAGGGGATCTTCCTGTCCCAGGGGTCAACCCCGAGTCTCGTGCACTGGCAGGCAAATTCTTTACCACCGAGCCACCGGAGAAGTCAAGGCAGCTCATATGGGTGGAATCAAACAGCAATGGTCTGTGCCTCCGGTCTATTACAACGACAGGATCTTTAAAGAGATAATCACGGTTAAATGAAGTCAAGAGGGTGAGGACATTTCCTGTCCTTCCAAGATCTTTAAAGAGATAATTATGGTTAAATGAAGTCATGAGGGTGAGGACATTTCTTGTCCTCCCAAGAAAAAGAGATTAGGATACAAACACCCACAGAAGGAAGACCACGTGAAGACCAGGGAGAAGACAGCCATCAGACAGCCATCGCCAAGCCCAGGAGAGAGGTCCTCAAAAGAAACTGACCCTGACAATACCTTGATCTCAGATGTTAGCCTCCAGAACTGTGAGGAAATAAATGTCTGTTGTTTCAGCCACATCACCTGTGGAACTCTCTTATGTCAGCCTGAGCAAACTGATGTAGTACCTCTTTTGACAGCGACTTATCTTTTAAGCCTGGCATTTGCTTGATTTATTAACTTTTTATTTTGAGTCATGGGTCCCTATGGATCATTTCTCAGAATAAAATTTTCAAATATATAAAACATAATGCATAATATTACAGAGGAAACTGATAACTGAAATACAGTTCTATCTGTGGGCCCTGTGGGGGTTAGTGGGGTCCAGGATACAAACCCTCATTTGAGCGAAGCTATTTTCATTCATTCCACAGGTGCCCAGTCCACCACCTGACCTGGTTCCTAGCACTCCCAACATCACTGGATGGGAGAGGGAACAGCAGCTTGGTTGTGAAAGTGAAAAATGAAAGTGAAAGTCACCCAGTTGTATCCAACTCTCTGCGACCCCATGGACTATACAGTCCATGGAATTCTCTAGGCCAGAATACTGGAGCGGGTAGCCTTTCCCTTCTTCAGGGGATCTTCTCAACCCAGGGATCGAACCCAGGTTTCCTGCATTGCAGGCGGATTCTTTACCAGCTGAGCCACAGTGGAAGCCCACTCTATGTAAAATAGGTAAACAGCAGTGGCCTACTATATAGCAGGGAATGTACTCAGTATCTTTTGCATGTGTGCATGCTAAGTCGCTTCAGCTGTGTCTGACTCTTTGAGACCCTATGGACTGTAGCCCTCCAGGCTCCTCTGTTCATGGGATTCTCCAGGTAAGAACACTGGAGTGGGCTGTCATGCCCTTCTCCAGGGGATCTTCCTGATCCAGGGATCTCTTATGTCTCTTGCATTGGCGGGCAGGTTCTTTACCACGAGCACCACCTGGGATGGCTTCCCTGGTGGCTCAGACAGTAAAGAATCTGCCTGCAATGTGGGACACCTAGGTTCAATCCCTGGGTTGGGAAGATCCCCTGGAGGAGGGCATGGTAACCCACTCCAGTATTCTTGCCTGGAGAATCCCCATGGACAGAGGTGCCTAGTGGGCTACAGTCCATGAGGTCGCAGAGAGACAAGACTGAGCAACTAAGTACAACATAGCACAGTACCCCCTGGGAAGCCTCATTATCTCGCAATAACCTATGATGGAAAATAATCTGAAAAATAATACTAACTGTTCACTTTGCATTACACTTGAAACTAACACAGCATTGCAAATTAACAAGGCTTCAATAAAAATTAAATTTAAAAAGAATAAAAGAGTAGATTCCATGGAAGTAAGCTGTCATAAGCTAGAGATCCTTCAATGGGAAGATGAAATGTTAATATACTTGTGAGGCCCATGTCATATAAGAGACACGGAAGAATCCATCAATAGATGTCCTAGAAAAGGAAGCACGGATATAGACAGCCCACTGGTATTCTATGTTAGAAAAAGACATACTTCCAAATAAACTTGTTTCAAAGTGTTGCTCCCTCTCCCCAAATAGAGGTCTGAAGTGCCAGACCCATATTTGCTCCAGGCAATTGTTGTGTTTCTACCACTTTCTGTCTTCCCCACCTCAAATTGTGATCAAAGTCTGGCTAAAACAGATTGCCACAGAATTCTACAGGCTTTTACATATCCCTGCTCTTGCTTCAAAGTTGAGTTAGGGGTGTTTGAGTCTGAACAAAAGAGGTTTGAAGTATTGAAATCTCAAAAAATTATTTCTCTCCCCAGGGAATAACAGTTTGGTATCAAGCTAGGCAGCAGGGAAAAAGAACAAAGTCATAAAACGCTTTTCGTTTTTCTTTAAGTAACTTAAAATTTTAAAGAATAATTGTGGAGATTAAAAGCAGCTATTTACTTTTAATAATTCAGTTATTTTGTCTCCCTTTCTTTTTTTTTTTTTTAAAATGTCTTCATTAGTTCATTGGGAATTTATGTATCAAACCCAATCTTGGTATCAGATTTCTTTTTGATCTAAGATCAGTGCTTCTTGAATGAACCTGATAGACAGTTGCTCAGAAAACTCAAAAATCCTTTAGCTCTGCTTTGCTAATACTGAAAAACTTTCTTCTCTGTCAGTTGCTCACATAAGACATGAACTTGGGTGGAAGGCAAAGGTCTGGATTTTGGAGTCAAACAAGCATGGATGAAATCCTAGCCCAGGCATTCAATAACTGTGTGACCTTGGAACAAATCACTTAATCTTGGCAGGACTCCTCTATTTCCATATCTATACAACAGGAATAGTTATTTCATGGAGCTTCTATGACTATTAAATAAAATATATTTGAATTGCCTAAGGACAGGACTGTGCCTGGCTAGGGCCTCTGCATTGCACTATTCCAGGGAATAAAACCTACACAGCAAAAATGCATTCTATGCATAATTAATACGTCTATCGATGTGTTCAGTCGCTCAGTTGTGTCTGACTCTGTGCCCCCATGGACTGGAGTCTGCTAGACTCCTATGTCCATAGAATTTGTCTAGGCAGGAATCCTGTCCTGAATATTCATTGGAAGGACTGATGCTGAAGCTGAAACTCCAATACTTTGGCCACCTGATGGGAAGAACTGACTCCAATACAGTATTGTAAAGTAAAATAAAGTGAAGTAAAAAAAATAATAATAAAAAAAAGAAAAGACCCTGATGCTAGGAAAGACTGAAGGCAGGTGGAGAAGGGGACAACAGAGGATGAGACGGTTGGATGGCATCACCAACTCGATGGACATGAGTTTGAGCAAGCTCTGGGAGTTGGTGATGGACAGGGAAGTGTGGCGTGCTGCAGTCCATGGGATCGCAAAGAGCCGGACATAACTGAGCAACAGAACTGAACTGAAGAATCCTGTAGTGGGCTGCCATTTCCTGCTCTAGGGGATCTTCCTGATTCAGGGATCAAACCTATATCTCTTGCACCTCCTGCACTGGCAGTTCAGTTCAGTTCAGTTCAGTCGCTCAGTCGTGTCCGACTCTTTGAGACCCCATGAATTGCAGCACGCCAGGCCTCCTTGTCCATCACCAACTCCCAGAGTTCACTCAGACTCACATCCATCGAGTCAGTGATGCCATCCAGCCATCTCATCCTCGGTCATCCCCTTCTCCTCCTGCCCCCAATCCCTCCCAGCATCAGGGAGGGTCTTTTCCAATGAGTCAACTCTTCACATGAGGTGGCCAAAGTACTGGAGTTTCAGCTTTAGCATCATTCCTTCCAAAGAAATACCAGGACTGATCTTCTTCAGATTGGACTGGTTGGATCTCCTTGTAGTCCAAAGGACTCTCAAGAGTCTTCTCCAACACAACAGTTCAAAAGCATCAATTCTTCGGCACTCAGCTTTCTTCACAGTCCAACTCTCACATCCATACATGACCACAGGAAAAACCATAGCCTTGACTAGATGGACCTTTGTTGGCAAAGTAACATCTCTGCTTTTCAATATGCTATCTAGGTTGGTCATAACTTTTCTTCCAAGGAGCAGGTGGATTCTTTTCCACTAGCACCACCTGGGAAGCCCTTGTCTATCCATATATATTATTGTATATTTCATATATATAACTGTATAAGTGAGTGTGTCTCTGTATATATGCTTGCATATGTTTACATACACATAAACACAGATAATTCTTGTGAAAAATTGTATCCTATGTAGATGTTGCTCCTGGAGTTGTGCAATATTGTAGTCTTGCCTGGGAAAGAGTCAGACAATAGCTTTATTTAAAAACAGAAAAACTTTCTTCCATCTACCCAAGAATGCTCATTTCCTCTGTGTGGATTCATGGCTTATCTCAGTAGCACCTCCTCTTTCCTGGGGCAAGTTGGGTAGGGCAGGAACAAGCACTACTACTTTAAGATATGTTGCAGGAACTCTACTCAATAATTTGACCTATATGGGAAACTATTATTTTTTGAAGAGTGGGTATATGTATAACTGATTCACTTTGCTGTATAACAGAAACTAACACAACATTGTAAATCAACTGTGTGTGAGCTGTGTGTGTGCTCAGTCGCTCCAGTTGTGTGGAACTCTTTGTGACTCTATCGACTGTAGCCTGCCAAGCTCCTCTGTTCATGGGGTTCTCCATGCAAGAATCCTGGAGTGGACTGCCATGCCCTCCTCTGGGGAATCTTCCTGACCCAGGGATCAGAAATTAACTATACTCCAACAAAAAACCGTTCAAGAAAGATGTATTTCAGGAGTGAGGTAACAATGTAGAGGCCCTAGAGAAATGCCTGGCACATATTAGGTTCAAAAAATTTGTAATGAAAATACAAAATGTGTGGCTAAGACACGACTGACTGGATGAATTAACAAATGCACGAATGCTCCGTGTGATTTTCCAGATCCAGTAGTTTAACTATGTTCCATGACCCATTTCCCACTTCTTCTAGTCCACCCTTTTCTATGAAATAGGCTTCTTTTTTCCTTTCCTAAGGAAGCTGCATGAATGTCAGGGGCTGTTTGGCAAAGACGACTCACAACTGTGAGCACTAAGAATAACCATATTAGCAATTCCTCCCAGATCTGTCTCACTACTACGCTGTGGGTTCGACGCCAGTCGGCCAAATCAGGGCCAGGCGCCCGCCTGCTCTCGAGGCTCTCAGTCACTGCCTACAAGCGTGCACGCACGCATGCGTGCATCCGTTCCTTTCTCTCCAGATCGCTTACCCTATCTTCTCTTCTCGTTTGAATTCAGTGGGAAAACCACAGACCTTGGAATTGGCAAACCTGAATTCAAAAAGTGCCCTTCCCACTTATTCTTTGGATAACCTTGTGTGTTAGTTGCTCAGCCGTGTCCGACTCTGCAACCCCACGGACTGTGCCTGCCAGGCTCCGTTGTCCATGGGATTCTCCAGGCAAGAATACTGGAGTGGGCTGCCATTCCCTTTTCCAGGGGGTCATCCCAACCCAGGGATGGAACCCGAGTCTCTTGCACTGCAGGCAGATTTTTTTAACCACCTGAACCACCAGGGAAGCCCTTGAATAACCTTGGGATCTGACTAATATTCCGTTTCTCAGCTTCTTCATCTAAAGCAAGATGAATAATATTTACCTTGTAGCATTTGCAGGAATATCACATGTGACCGTGTGTTCCTTTTCAAATGGACATTTTCTTTATCACTGCTGGTGCTATTAATCTAATTGATCCTAGAAATAACTCTGGAGGGCAAATGTTACTTTTAGCCCCATTTTACAGACAAAGAAATTGAAGCTGAAGGGTGTCAAAGGTACATGTTTTAAATTGCACAGCTAGGAAGCGGACTGATTTGATTCCAAATCAGAACTCATCCCATCTGTCTCTGGGTCTAGAGCTCTGGCTGTAACACCAGGTTATCTTCTATTCCCCTCACTTCAGGGAAAACCAATCCACAATCCACACTACTAAGATGCAGGCTGTGTATGTGTGCGCATGTGTGAGTGAGATTTTGGCTTCTGTCAATATCCATCTCTGACTATTTCTCTAAGTACAGAGCTTCTCTTGGTAGCTGTTGAAACATAAATCAGACCATGCTGAGAGTGTGTATGTGCTAGCGAGAGAGAAATGGCAGAGGAAAGGTGACATAATATTGTAATTCAATACTTAATATCTCCAAAGACATGTACTACATCCTCTTGATATTTCCAGAATATATTTTCTGGAAACTGGACAATAATTCAAATTAATGCTAAGCCTAAATCTAATTGTTTTATGATGCTACAGAGCAATACATGGGGCAAGGCTTCCAAAAATCAGAGGTTCCAACAGTCATGTTGATGGAACAGATTTCAGCGTCTGGCACAGATGAGAACAGCTGCTTAAATATAGAATACTGCTACCTGGAGCAACACGACAGAGGAGGCTCGGCTTTGCCCCGCGCTAGGCAAGCCTGCCGTGAATTCTGGGCAAGATAAGGAAGGAAGGGATAAGATTTGTATTTGCGGGCCAGATGAAGGTGTTGAGGTTCAAACGAGATAAAGGATGACTGAGATCTACTTTTCTGGTAGATGTCATGTGAAGCAAGAGTTCTTTCACTCTGTCCCTGGAAGGAGGGGGTTGGGATGCAGCTTCAGGGAGCCGGGTTCTGGAGTCAGACAGGACTAGTTGGAGCCCCAACCCTGCCAGCTGACGGACTTAGGCCAGTTACCTGACTTTGTGAGCCTCGAGGCTCCCCTTCTATCAAATGTGGACAACAATAACTACCACATCCTCCACACACCACACTGAGATGTCACAGTCAATGCAGAAAGCAAGCTGCTGAAGAATATATGGAATCTGATGTCAAGTTTGAAATGAACAAGCAGTAATTCAGCATGTGTGTATGTGTGTGTGTGCACGCGCATATGTGTATGCATGAATCTTTGTCAGTATAGGAATAGTAGAAATTCAAAAGATCTACATTGAAAGAGTTGTCAACCAAACAGATCAAGGCCAGGAATATGAATAAAGGCATATTTAACACTTCCGTCACTCACTCTGGTATTACTTTTCATACTAAGAGCCCCGCTGCTGCTGCTGCCATCACTATTGCTAATAGCACTATACCAACAACTGCAGAAGGCTTAGAGGGGAATAAAAGTAACACAGCCAATCCTAAAGGAAGTCAACCCTGAATATTCACTGGCAGGGCTGATGCTGAAGCTGAAGCACCAATACTTTGGCCACCTGATGTGAAGCGCTGACTCACTGGAAAAGATGGCAGGCTGGAGGAGAAGGGGATGACAGAGGATGAGATGCTTGGAGGGCATCATGGACTCAATGGACATGAGCTTGAGCAAACTCTGGGAGGTGGTGAAGGACAGGGAAGCCTGGCGTGCTGCAGTCCATGGGGCCACGAAAAGCTGGACACAACTGAGTGACTGAACAACAAAATGCATATATTAATGATATTGACTCAGACACATAGTAGGTGGCCGAAATGTGCTTCCTATTTCCTTGTTTGTCCTTAGTTCTGGAGTCAGACAGGACTAGTTGGAGCCCCAACCCTGCCAGCTGACGGACTTAGGCCAGTTACCTGACTTTGTGAGCCTCGAGGCTCCCCTTCTATCAAATGTGGACAACAATAACTACCACATCCTCCACACACCACACTGAGATGTCACAGTCAATGCAGAAAGCAAGCTGCTGAAGAATATATGGAATCTGATGTCAAGTTTGAAATGAACAAGCAGTAATTCAGCATGTGTGTATGTGTGTGTGTGCACGCGCATATGTGTATGCATGAATCTTTGTCAGTATAGGAATAGTAGAAATTCAAAAGATCTACATTGAAAGAGTTGTCAACCAAACAGATCAAGGCCAGGAATATGAATAAAGGCATATTTAACACTTCCGTCACTCACTCTGGTATTACTTTTCATACTAAGAGCCCCGCTGCTGCTGCTGCCATCACTATTGCTAATAGCACTATACCAACAACTGCAGAAGGCTTAGAGGGGAATAAAAGTAACACAGCCAATCCTAAAGGAAGTCAACCCTGAATATTCACTGGCAGGGTTGATGCTGAAGCTGAAGCACCAATACTTTGGCCACCTGATGTGAAGCGCTGACTCACTGGAAAAGATGGCAGGCTGGAGGAGAAGGGGATGACAGAGGATGAGATGCTTGGAGGGCATCATGGACTCAATGGACATGAGCTTGAGCAAACTCTGGGAGGTGGTGAAGGACAGGGAAGCCTGGCGTGCTGCAGTCCATGGGGCCACGAAAAGCTGGACACAACTGAGTGACTGAACAACAAAATGCATATATTAATGATATTGACTCAGACACATAGTAGGTGGCCGAAATGTGCTTCCTATTTCCTTGTTTGTCCTTGACAACTAAGGAATGTGTTCTCCTTCCCTTGAACTCGGAGCGGCGCCGGGTAAAGAAAGGCAGCAGCTGACTGACTGGTTCTGCTCCTGCTTCCAGGCATGACCTTCTCAGCCCACCCCCCCTCCCCTTTGCCTTTGCTCAGGTTGTTCCCATATCCTGGAGCATCCTCCTCACCTTACCTGTCCTCCCAGACCCAGCCACCGTAATTCATCCTTCCTGGTTCTCTCACCAGGAAGTGGCCGGTCCATCTGCCCTAGTGGCCTGGCATACGCAGCTCTCCACTTACATGATTCTCATTATGAATGGATTTGAGTTCAGCACACCCTTACTGAGTCTTCCTCATGTGACAAGGTTTAGGCAGGCTGATGTCTTTGGAAGAGACGAAACTACCCAAGGAACCACCCATGTTTAATTCATCTCTAAATCGTGGTTCCTTAGCACAGTGTGTTTGGCACTTAGCAGGTAACCAGTAAACATTTTGGAAGAATGGATGGATGAGGGGATGGGAGGACAGACGGATGAAGTGACAAATGGTGTTTTCAGCTCTTTGAAGAACACTGCCTCAGATGTTACCTGAGAACAAAAGAAGGAGATCAAACGAGTCAATCCTAAAGGAAATCCACTGTGAACATTCATTGGAAGGACTGATGCTGAAGCTGAAGATGCAGTACATTGACCACGTGATGCAAAGAGCCAACTCACCGGAAAAAGACCCTGATGCTGGGAAAGATGGAAAGCAGAAGGAGAAGGCGGCAGCAGAGGATGAGACGGTTGGATGGCATCATCGACTCAATGGACGTGAATTGGAGCAGACTCTGGGAGATGGTAAAGGACAAGGAAGCTTGGTGTGCTGAAATCCACGGGGTTGCAAAGACTCAGACATGACTTAGCGACTGAACAAG
This sequence comes from Cephalophus harveyi, assembly GCA_006410635.1. Classification (NCBI taxonomy): domain Eukaryota; kingdom Metazoa; phylum Chordata; class Mammalia; order Artiodactyla; family Bovidae; genus Cephalophus; species Cephalophus harveyi. The sequence continues at coordinate 291,564 of SJYT01071761.1, forward strand.
ACCACCACGCAGTTTTGCCCCTATACTTTTCAACGGTGCTTCCAATTCCACCTGAGACTGACTAATGAGTGTTAGAAACAGGCAATGTTTGTTTAGCATTTAAGACACTGTGTAAGCCGTGGTACAGACACACAATGGAGTATTACTCAGCCATTAAAAGGAATACATTTGAATCAGTTCTAATGAGGTGGATGAAACTGGAGCCTATTATACAGAGTGAAGAAAGCCAGAAAGAAAAACACCAATACAGTATACTAACGCATATATGTGGAATTTAGAAAGATGGTAATGATAACCCTGTATGCGAGACAGCAAAAGAGACACAGATGTATAGAACAGTCTTTTGGACTCTGTGGGAGAGGGCGAGGGTGGGATGATTTGGGAGAATGGCATTGAAACATGTATAATATCATATATGAAACAAATCGCCAGTCCAGGTTTGATGTAGGGTGCAGGATGCTTGGGGCTGGTGCACTGGGACGACCCAGAGGGATGGTACGGGGAGGGAAGGGGGGGGTTCAGGATGGGGAGCACGTGTACACCTGTGGCAGATTCATGTTGATGTATGGCAAAACCAATACAATACTGTAAAGTAATTAGCCTCCAATTAAAATAAATAAATTAAAAAAAAAAAAGACACTGTGTAAAGCCTTTACACCCAATATCTTACTTGACCCTCACAGTAAGAGGGCTTGGGGGTTCTGGAGTCAGACAGATCGTGAGTGTGGGCAAACCTACTACCAGCTTTGGGACTCAGTTTCCCCATTTGAATAGAATGAAAATAACAAGAGTAACTACCTCTAGGGTTACTCTCAGGAAGAAGAAACTTAAGGAATGAAAAAAAAGAGAGTAGTTGGCATTCGTTTATACTCTATCGACATGCATGCTTGTTCCACAAAGTTATTCTCATTCCCATGTCATATATGAAGATATCGAAGGCACAAAAAAGAGTTTATTGCCCAAGTCCACATAATTATTTAATTAGAAACCCGGCATTGAGGCCAGATACCCAGACTCTAGGTATGGTGCTTCATCTAAAACTGGCACTTTACTTTTCAGCAGTTGAACTCGTCTGAACTCGTTTATTCACATGGTTGGCAAAAGTTTATTGAGCACCATAGCTATGCCAGGCCTGGTTGTAAGAACTGGGTATTCAGCAGGGAACACAAGAGACACAGCACCACAGCACTTGGCTATAGAGAATGTACGAGAGCATTAACAAGGAAACGCGCCAACATGTGCATGGCTACAAGTGAGAAGTGAGAAGTGAGAAGGAGGGCTGCAGAGAAAGAGACACAGGAACGGCTGTGAAGGCCCAGCGGGCTCTGTGTGTGCGGGGCAGGGGGCGGGCTGCGGCGCGAAACGGAAATAAAGTTTCTTGCAAATAATAATAATAATAATAATGTGAAGTTCTAAGGCAGAAAATTGTTTGGTTCTGTTTTTGATTGAACCAGCAGTATAGCAAATGAGGTAAACTAGGTGATGCGTGAGATTTGGCATGCGTTTTTGCTTTTGCTTTCAAACTTAATTGTCCGCTAAGTGTTTGAAAGAGCACAGTTAAATACCCAAACTAGGATTCCGTGTCTGAACCCAACCCCACAGCGTAATTGACAGTTTACACAACAGGATCAGCTTTTATCAAAGGCCACAAAACAGACCAAACATAGACTAACATAATTTCACTTTTGCAAAGACCTAGTCAATTTTCTCTCTCCTTTTTTGTTGTTAAAATCATTTCGATGATGATACCCTTCTGTCTTTTTATAGATGGAGAATCCAGTGCCGTGTTTAAGAGCAGTACAATAGAGTCAGGCGGCCAGTTTTCATGTTCCAGCTGGGCCACAAACTAACCCAGTGATAACAATCCAGTTAAATGGGCCTTGGTTCCTCAGCTATAAAACTGTGGATAATAATCTCATAGGAATGTGGGCGGTAATGTATGCAAATTAAATTTCCGTTGTTTCAAATTACTCACTTTTAATGTAAATGAGGTCATCTATGTAAAGTCCTTAAAACAGTACCTGGCACATAATAAATGCTTAATTAGTGTTCGCTATTCTTATACAATTTCTACTTAGATATATTTGATAACCCTGTTGTGGAATACAAGGGAATGTTGCCTTGTTCAAAATTTAGTCTGGCAAAAACAAACATAATAATAGGAACTCCTGCTTAAGCTTTGAATATGAGTGCAAACAAAAGCTGTCTCTGTGACTCATTTCTATTCTCTGAATTGCCTGTTCTTCTCTGGCCCTCAGTCAGGAGTCGGTCTTTAGCCAGGCCATGGGTACATGCACATCGTATTGTGTGTGTACCAACAAGAACACACAACTCCTCTTGCTTCCGAGGGCTGCAAAGAAAGGACATTAAAAGTGAGTGATTTGAAACAACTGAAATTTAATTAAAAACAAAATTAAAAGTTGTTCCAAGCCTGGCGCTTCAGCCAGAAAGACTCAGAGGAAATTAGTAAGTGCTACTAATAGCTGGATCCAATTCACAAACCTCCATGAAGAGAGTCGGAGAAGAGAAGATGCATACTCTTTAGACGAAACAATTAAAGATCACTTCTGAGAAATAATCATGAACAGTATCCCAAGGCAAAAAGGAACTCTATTTGCTGGTATGTTTCTTTGTGACTTTCTCATTTCCATTATGGGAAAGTGCCCTGAGATTTCCCCAAGTAGCATCTTCTGTGGTAACGGAGAGGGACACTGATTTTAAAAAGCAGACTTAAATGAGTGGGAGGCAGGGTGGGGGGGCAGAATTCCTAAAAAAATCATTGTCATTCACTGCCTGAAATTCCACCTTACCAATTCATTTATCCTTTGAAATTTCAAATACTCAGCTTGCTTAGTAAAATTCTCATTCCTCTCAAATTATGGATCTCAAACAATGAGCAGACAAGTGTTGTTGGGAACTGGGTGCCAGGATGGTTACTTGAGCTGGTTTCTGGGGTGCCACTGCGGATGGAGTAAGAGTGGGCAGTGTAGCTGTGTCAGAGATGGACTTGGGAGGCATGTCCCCGCGAGATCAGTCTTAGGGCGGCGTGCAGAAAGGCAGAGGAAAGGAAGTCACGGGAGGAGCCAGGGAGGTACAGGAATTGAGCTGAGGGCAGTAAATGGGAGGAGGCGGCCACCCGCTTAATTTAAACCCCCCGGGGGTGGACAGGAAACAAAGGAATGCTCGGGAGAGCCCTACTCTGCTGAACATCAGATGGAAAGGCGAAAGAATGCCTGCGCCTTGAAAGACCGGGCTCCTGCCCACCTATACAGCCTCACCTCATCCTTGCCCGCCCAACCATTCTGACCCTGTCTCAGCGTCTCTGTCACTCAAGTGGCTGTGGATCTGCTGTTCCCTCTGCCTGAAACACCTCCCCCCCACCCCCACCCCCTTGTTCCCTTCACATCTCAGTTTAAAAGCCCTCTCCTCAGAGAGGCCTTCTCTGACCACCCTATCTGAGATAACATTCCAGTTCTCCTCTTTGTTTTAATTATTTTATACCATTTTAATTATTTTCACAGCAGCTCTCATTTATTTCATTGCCACCCTCAGTCAGGAGTCGGTCTTTAGCCAGGCCATGGGTACATGCACATCGTATTGTGTGTGTGCCAACAAGAACACACAACTCCTCTTGCTTCCGAGGGCTGCAAAGAAAGGACATTAAAAGTGAGTGATTTGAAACAACTGAAATTTAATTAAAAACAAAATTAAAAGTTGTTCCAAGCCTGGCGCTTCAGCCAGAAAGACTCAGAGGAAATTAGTAAGTGCTACTAATAGCTGGATCCAATTCACAAACCTCCATGAAGAGAGTCGGAGAAGAGAAGATGCATACTCTTTAGACGAAACAATTAAAGATCACTTCTGAGAAATAATCATGAACAGTATCCCAAGGCAAAAAGGAACTCTATTTGCTGGTATGTTTCTTTGTGACTTTCTCATTTCCATTATGGGAAAGTGCCCTGAGATTTCCCCAAGTAGCATCTTCTGTGGTAACGGAGAGGGACACTGATTTTAAAAAGCAGACTTAAATGAGTGGGAGGCAGGGTGGGGGGGCAGAATTCCTAAAAAAATCATTGTCATTCACTGCCTGAAATTCCACCTTACCAATTCATTTATCCTTTGAAATTTCAAATACTCAGCTTGCTTAGTAAAATTCTCATTCCTCTCAAATTATGGATCTCAAACAATGAGCAGACAAGTGTTGTTGGGAACTGGGTGCCAGGATGGTTACTTGAGCTGGTTTCTGGGGTGCCACTGCGGATGGAGTAAGAGTGGGCAGTGTAGCTGTGTCAGAGATGGACTTGGGAGGCATGTCCCCGCGAGATCAGTCTTAGGGCGGCGTGCAGAAAGGCAGAGGAAAGGAAGTCACGGGAGGAGCCAGGGAGGTACAGGAATTGAGCTGAGGGCAGTAAATGGGAGGAGGCGGCCACCCGCTTAATTTAAACCCCCCGGGGGTGGACAGGAAACAAAGGAATGCTCGGGAGAGCCCTACTCTGCTGAACATCAGATGGAAAGGCGAAAGAATGCCTGCGCCTTGAAAGACCGGGCTCCTGCCCACCTATACAGCCTCACCTCATCCTTGCCCGCCCAACCATTCTGACCCTGTCTCAGCGTCTCTGTCACTCAAGTGGCTGTGGATCTGCTGTTCCCTCTGCCTGAAACACCTCCCCCCCACCCCCACCCCCTTGTTCCCTTCACATCTCAGTTTAAAAGCCCTCTCCTCAGAGAGGCCTTCTCTGACCACCCTATCTGAGATAACATTCCAGTTCTCCTCTTTGTTTTAATTATTTTATACCATTTTAATTATTTTCACAGCAGCTCTCATTTATTTCATTGCCTGGACATATTCTATTATTTTGCTAATTTGCTTTGGTGTCTGTCTCCCACTGAGAATGAAAGCATTATGAAGGCAGGGGCCTTTGTAATGTTTTTTTCTTTTTGCAAGATAGCATTTCTACTGCTCCAGGCCACATAAGGATCATGAAATAAATATCTGTTCCACAAGAGAGTATGTTCTAGAAAGATTAAGACATTGCAGGTAAAATGTCTAGCACACTGCACGGCCACATTAGCTGTACATGATGACTTTTAGTCGATTATTTTCATAATTAACCAATATTATATTGATCTGGATTCTAACAGTGTGCTTGATCCTGGGAGGGAGAAGGATGGTGACTCGAAAAATGTCTGGAAGGGCTCCAAATTCCACTTTGCTGTCTCCCAGTGTGTTTGGATACCTGAGACTCCGTAAGCATGTGCTGGTTGTAGAGATGGATCTTATTTGGAAATTGAGGATGGGAAGACTGACACTGGATGTAGCTGAGGGCTGACTCAGCAGATTGATAAGGAAATGGGGGAAGCTGATATCAATTTCCTTCTGCACAAAGTAGTCTCATTCCATCCTCAAACAAATTCTTTGAGACAGTTGATGAATCCATCCAAGCCCAACCTATCCTTAATGATCAACTCAACCTCTCCCTTCTCCAAGAATTCTTTGAGATTTATTTTAGTAAGAATTCCCTCTTCTATTTCTGGTGTAGGTTTGGAAACCATGCAGCTAATGTTTCTGGGGCTCAAGACGGGTGTTAAAGAGGTCATCCACTGTTAGATCAAGAGATCTAATTCTGGATTTCAAAAGAAAATTGTAACAGGGATCATCATCAAATAACACAGTAAATATCTCAAACTGACTTTTGAGATTTGCTGTTGTTTAATTGTTTGTTTCAGTGTCTTGAATGGGTAATAGGTCGACCATATACAGAGTTCCCACTCTGTGATGGATACTGTGACAAAATTTGGAGGCTGTCAAGGTGGAGGAGAGAGATCCCACCCGAAAGTGGTGTATGGTTCAGCTGGGGGATAATCGGACAGGCAGCTTTCCACAGCCCTTCATCAAGGTTGTGATGAAGATGAAACGGGGAAGACAGAGCTGGGGCCATTGTCTCCCCTGCAAAGTCAAGGCGGCCACATCTGAGCTGAATGTTAAAGCACAGAAGAAGGCAGCAGTTGGGGGGCGGGGGGTGGAGGGAAAAGGAGATTTAGGTAAAATGAGAGGAGTGGTTGTCAAGGAGAAATAAAAGAGAACCTGGACCTTCAGGAAACAGCCATCTCATTTGGCTGCAGTGCTAAAGAAATGGGAAATAAGCAAAGATAAGGCTGAACATATTTTCCACTCTCACATTCTACAATTCAAAAAATTGTCAAGCTGGCTGCTTTGCCACGTGGCCACGGTGAGGCCTCACCCCTTCGTTCTCTCTCGAGGAAGCAGAAGCTGCCATTGTTAATTGATTCCATATTTCAAGTGTGACACCGGTTCCGGTCGCTGGGCCCCTGGGCCTCCCTTCAGGCCTCTGCTTCCACGGCAGGCCCCGTGCCCCTCATTGAAGTTTCTGTGGGAAATGGCCACCCCCAGAGCCTTCGCACACACGAGTCTCGTCAGCACATGTGTGGGGGCCGAGATTGATCACTCTCCCCATCCTGACCCAAAGGCCGCGGTGAAACTTCACCTGAAATATTACTCAAATGATTCAAACCTTTAGAAGCTCAGCCTTCAGAGAGCTGGCAAATTAATTGTGCTCACAGACCACAGTGACATCTCTTGCAAATAATTTCCATTCAGGTAGGATTTGTAAAGGTCCTAAGACCATGTGTTCTTCAAAGTTCCTTGCATTTTTCTTTCCTTTCTTTTTTTTTTTCCTACAAACATAATCAAGAGGTGGGCATCCGATTCTCGATCTCATGTAGGAAAGCTGGTGCATGAGCAGAATAGTAATAATAAGTAGCTCTGGGGTGTATTTACCACGGCCAGGCTCTTGCATTTAACAACCACTTAATTCTCATGATTCCAGTCTGATTCCTGATGCATGAGCATCCTTGTTTTTTGGACGATGGAGCAGCCTCACAGGAAAGCTGAGGTTAGAGCTGGAAGGTGCGCGGTGCTGTTAATGCTCATGCTACGCACAGCTTGGCAAGAGTGCTCTGGCTTTGAGGTTCGGGGTCACCAACCTCTAAGGGATCCCAGGAAGTGGCGCCAAGTAGCCTTTGACTCCTTGGCCTCCTCGGCTCCTCCTTACAATGAACTGCTAAGCTTCCTTGCTCCAGTTGTATGCTGCTGCTGGTGCTACTGGAGAAGGCAATGGCACCCCACTCCAGTACTCTTGCCTGGAAAATCCATGGACAGAGGAGCCTGGTAGGCTGCAGTCCATGGGGTCGCTAAGAGTCGGACACGACTGAGCGACGTCACTTTCACTTTTCTCTTTCATTCATTGGAGAAGCAAATGGCAACCCACTCCAGTATTCTTGCCTGGCGAGATACTGGAGTGGGTTGCCATTGCCTTCTCCAGCTCCAGTTGTATAGGACTCCCTTATCTTCACTCTCACTTCTTTTTTTTTTTTTTTTCGCATCATTGGCTACACTGGGTCTTTGTTGCAGCGCCTGGCTTCCTAGCTGTGGTGCATGGGCTCCGGAGGATGTGGGCTCAGTTGTGGCCCATGAGTTTAGCTGCCACGTGTATGTGGAATATTGGACTTTCTGGGAGGTGCAGCGGTCAAGAGGCTACCCGCCAGTGCAGGAGATGCAGGAGACGTGGGTTTGATTCCTGGGTCTGAAAGATCCCCTGGAGTAGGAAATTGCAACCTGCTCCAGTACTCTTCCCTGGAAAATTCCATGGACAGAGGAACCTGGTGAGATCCGGAGGATGTGGGCTCAGTTGTGGCCCATGAGTTTAGCTGCCATGTGTATGTGGAATATTGGACTTTCTGGGAGGTGCAGCAGTCAAGAGGCTACCCGCCAGTGCAGGAGATGCAGGAGACGCGGGTTTGATTCCTGGGTCTGGAAGATCCCCTGGAGTAGGAAATTGCAACCTGCTCCAGTACTCTTCCCTGGAAAATTCCATGGACAGAGGAACCTGGTGAGCTACAGTCCAGGCTGAGCACACGTGTACACAGACACACATATGTGGGATATTAGTTCCCCAACCAGGGACTGAACCCATGTCTCCTGTGCTGGAAGGCAGATTTTTAACCACAGACCACTGGGAAGTCCTTCACTCTTACTTCTTGTTCAGACATTAGGAGATAGACCAAATGTAACAACCCCCTAATAAGTAGCGTGCCTTCTGTCTTGGCCCCTCAGACTCAGCTTCTGCACTGTGGTCAGTCCATCCTCAGGTCTGTATTGAATCCTGAGCGTGTACTGGAGATTCCACAAGAACAAGACACCTAGAACTCTTGCTCTTAGGGATTTAAGGTAGCATTATCAGAGGCTGCTGTTATCCAGGTCTTAACTGTGTGGCAAGACCTTGTCCAGTGCTTCATATATAATCATTCTGTTGTACTTGGAGGTGATTTACTGTTATCATCCCCATGTCAAAGCTGAGCAAACAAAAGGTTTAGAAATTAACTAACTAATTCCATGCTACATAGCTAGGGAATATTGGAGACAGGTATTGAACTCAGAGTGTGTGAATCTACAGCCCAGACTCTTAACCAAATTAGACATCAAATAAGCAATGGTGAATGTGTTAAGTGCAGAAAAAAAAGTTCAGGATCATTTCATAGGGAGACCTAACTTACAACGGGAGAGACTGATGAAGGTGATGTGACAATAAAAACTAGTATTACCCAGTTTTCCTACCTGCCAAACATTCTACTAAATGTCAGTGAGATATCATCTCATTTAAATTTCCTAAGCGGGAGTTATTAATATTATACCCACTCTACAGATTAAGAAATACACCAGAGGTTTAAGTAACATTTTGCAACATCAAATAACTATTAGTAGAGCCAGCAGTTGAGCCCAGCTATATCTGACTCTATAGCCTGAACTCTGAATTAACATACTGCATTGCCTTTTAAGCAACACAAAAGCTTAACACTTTAAGCTATTCACAGGTCCTTGCTTAAAGCTCTTTAGCAGCTTCATGACCCTCAATCACTTCCAGGGGTGAAGCCTGACACAGAAGCCTCTGCTTTTCTCACCTGCTCCTTCGTTTAGACTTGTGCAAGCCTCATGGATGCCCAGATGCTCTGGATTCTCTCTGCTCTCCTGCCACACCTTTGCTCATACTGTTGCCTCTACCGGGAAGGTCATCCTTCTTGTCCTCACTCTCTCTCTTCATCTCCAAGAGAGTAGAGTTTCACTTCAACCCCTGTCCATCCAGCTTCCTCCAATGGGACAAATACAAGGCAAAACAAATCCTCTGGCTCTCTGAACGTTTACCCAGATCTGTCCAGTGGAAAACACCAGGCTTCCCTAGCAACCTTGCTGCCTCTTATCTGTATGTCCCTTCTGGTCCAGATTATGATATGACTTCTATCACTGTCTTTGACTTTATAGATATTCTGTCACTTTAAATAGTAAGTGTAATCCCTTTCAGGGGTAAGCTTAGCATTTTCAGAGCATCTATGCGAGGCTATTTTCATACTACTTTCTATTTCAACCTCATCAACGCCCTGTGCAGTAGAGGCGAAAAGCTGTACTTTCATAGATGGTGAAGCTGACAGTTCTGAGATGTGAGGTGACTTGTCCAAGATCCATAGTTAGTAAGTGGAGGAGTGCAGATTTGTGCTGGAGATTTTCTGCTAACCCTGGAGAAGGAAATGGCAACCCACTCCAGTGTTCTTGCCTGGAGAATTCCATGGGCAGAGGAGCCTGACAGGCTACAGTTCATGGGGTCGCCAAGAGTCGGACATGACTGAGCAACTACCAGTAAGGCTTTCTGCTTCCACATCTTGCATCCTTTCCCCTAGCTCAGGCTCCTTCAGAGCTGATAGTATCTGAGTGAGTTCCAGAGTGTGGGTCCTGGCACTGAGCAGACAGCAGTGTCAGATGGCAGTCCTGCTTGGCGGATTCACTGGTAAAGTCCAAATGAGAATCAGGGTGAGATCAGGGGAGGGAAGCCAGGGAAACTTCAGGAGTAGTCCAGGCTCTGGGGATGGTTCCAGCTAAGGGTGAGTTGCCCAGGGACTGTAGCGAAGCTTCAGGAAGTTGCCAACAACTCCCTTCCCTCCAAAACAATAAATAAATAAAAAGAAAAACAAACCAAGGCGACGCCGCTGTAGATATATTTGGCTTAGATAGTCTAGAGGGGTGGCTAGGGAGGAAAGCCAAACAGCAGGGCTCTGCTGGGCAGAGACTGGGGGTGGATAGGGTGGGGGCAGTGGGGAAGGCAGAGAAGCAGAGGGGAGGCACAGGTTTCAATGATTCCTCCCATCTCATCATTTCCTTCTGAATATGATGCATCCTCCCCCTCTCCCTGGCATCTGAGATGCTCAAGGGCCCTCGGCAGCTGAAGCTGGGAGTTAGAGACCGAGAGGCATCTTTTCCACCGCAGCCCCACTACCCACTGCTTTCTGCTTCACACTTGCATCCCGGGGAGCCCGTGGTCCCTGCACATGCTTGGCTGTGATCCTTCTAAGCTTTCTTCAAATGGCAACTTGTGGGCTGTGAAAGGTTTGCTCAGCTGCTTCTGCTCCCAAGATCCCTGCTCAGGAGGCTGCCTGGCTACAGACTGTCCCCAAAAAGAGTAGAAAAATAGAGGACTGAGATGCTAAGGGGATTGTTTCATAAAGACTCCGGAGGCCACAAACCCAGTGGGATGAGAAAAGGGGGACTCTGAACCCCAATATTTCTCATTCTGTTAGAATATGAGACCAGGGAGGAATTTTAAGTACCACCTTTTTCCATTTCTCCCATTTTACAATGTCAAAACCTAGAAAAAGCCTAGAGAAATAGAGAGTTGCCCAAAGTCCAGGTGAATTTGTGGACTAGCTAGAACCCAATCTTGTCTTTGAATAATTCTCTGTCTACTACATCTCACGGTTGCTAATTTGTAACAATTCTGCCCATCCCCTTACTGCCTGTGTGATGCTGAAGTGGTCACATAAACTCCCTCAGCTTTAGTTTCCCTTAAATTCACAATGGGGAAAATGCCTGGATCTACTACTGGTAGGTTCCATGTTGGAGTTCCCCCAGTGGCTCAGATGGTAAAGAATCTGCCTGCAGTGCAAGAGACTTGGGTTCGATACTTGGGTCAGGAAGATCCCCTGGAGAAGGAAATGGCAACCCACTTCGGTATTCTTGCCTAGAGAATTCCATGGACAGAGGAGCCTGGTGGGCTACAGACCATGGGGTCGCAAAGAATCAGACACGACTGAGCGACTAACACACTGCATGTGGTAATGGAATTAAATGAGGTAATGCTTTGCAAGGCACTCAGCGTGAGGCCCGGTGCTTAGTAATGTTCTATAAATGTTACCAATTCACAGCGCTGTTACTATCACAATGACAATCAATTGCTGGAAGGCTTAAGCAACAGGATGCAGTGACAAGTGTCCATGAATCCCTCCCACCCCCACCCTGGAAGCCTGTGTCACACATCACCCACCTCCAGGGAACATCAGTGGCTCAGGACCCAACTCAGGTAGTGCCTCCTGCCTCCTCAAGACATCCTCCCCTTGGCACCCCATCTCCAGCCTGGGCTACTTGGCTGGCCCTCCTCTGTTTCCCAGAGAACCCCTTGAGATGTTTACCACACTGCTTGCCTATGTCATCTTCTTGGCAGTGTCCCACTACCACCAAGCTGGGGGAGGCCAGAGACGGTGTTTTATCCATCTCTGCAACCCCAGCATCTGAGCAGGCTGCGGAGGCTGATGAACTATATTTGTTGACCACAGGAAGGAGGGAGGAAGGAAGAAAACAGACACTATATATGAATCCGGAAGAGGTGTTGCTATTACTGAATTTTTAACTAATTTCTTCCTTGGGGCCAAGTTAAGCCTCTCAAAAATTGTAACTTCTACTTACCTGGCCATACCTATGAAGACCTCTTCCCAACTTCTTCATCACCTTCATAAATAATAATACACTGAACAAACAGAAAGGGAAAGCACAACATTCTCATCATCAGATCTGTTCTCACAGCTGGTCAAGTACTTCCACACTCATCAAGCTCACTGACAATGATTTGAGGCAAGGAGCATTAACGTCGCTTTTAGATGAGAAAAATAAGAATCAGGGCAGGTCAATTAATATGCCCAAGGTCACAAAGGAGAAGTCAGAAGAACTGGCAATAGAACTCACATCCCTTGGACCAAGGAGAAGGAAATGGCAACCCACTTCGGTATTCTTGCCTAGAGAATTCCATGGACAGAGGAGCCTGGTGGGCTACAGACCATGGGGTCGCAAAGAATCAGACACGACTGAGCGACTAACACACTGCATGTGGTAATGGAATTAAATGAGGTAATGCTTTGCAAGGCACTCAGCGTGAGGCCCGGTGCTTAGTAATGTTCTATAAATGTTACCAATTCACAGCGCTGTTACTATCACAATGACAATCAATTGCTGGAAGGCTTAAGCAACAGGATGCAGTGACAAGTGTCCATGAATCCCTCCCACCCCCACCCTGGAAGCCTGTGTCACACATCACCCACCTCCAGGGAACATCAGTGGCTCAGGACTCAACTCAGGTAGTGCCTCCTGCCTCCTCAAGACATCCTCCCCTTGGCACCCCATCTCCAGCCTGGGCTACTTGGCTGGCCCTCCTCTGTTTCCCAGAGAACCCCTTGAGATGTTTACCACACTGCTTGCCTATGTCATCTTCTTGGCAGTGTCCCACTACCACCAAGCTGGGGGAGGCCAGAGACGGTGTTTTATCCATCTCTGCAACCCCAGCATCTGAGCAGGCTGCGGAGGCTGATGAACTATATTTGTTGACCACAGGAAGGAGGGAGGAAGGAAGAAAACAGACACTATATATGAATCCGGAAGAGGTGTTGCTATTACTGAATTTTTAACTAATTTCTTCCTTGGGGCCAAGTTAAGCCTCTCAAAAATTGTAACTTCTACTTACCTGGCCATACCTATGAAGACCTCTTCCCAACTTCTTCATCACCTTCATAAATAATAATACACTGAACAAACAGAAAGGGAAAGCACAACATTCTCATCATCAGATCTGTTCTCACAGCTGGTCAAGTACTTCCACACTCATCAAGCTCACTGACAATGATTTGAGGCAAGGAGCATTAACGTCGCTTTTAGATGAGAAAAATAAGAATCAGGGCAGGTCAATTAATATGCCCAAGGTCACAAAGGAGAAGTCAGAAGAACTGGCAATAGAACTCACATCCCTTGGACCACAGGTCAACGCACCTAACCTCTGTACCACGCGCGCTTCGCTATCCTAGCACTGCACCCTTGCCGTCACACTATACCACTTTGCAAACACCGAGCCAAGAATTACACAACATCCAACTCTACATCCTGCAGCTCCATCCCATCAAAGCTCCTCTGCCTTTCTCTCCTCCTAGTCAAAAAGTCAAAGTAGCCTTTTGCTCACAACAGCAGAATAGAATTATTATGCAAATAAATTAAAATGCCCTACCCCTTGCCACCGCTCTCTGCCCCCAGTTCCTACTAACATATTTTTGGACTCGATCTGCTATCAAAACACAGAAATTAATCTCCAATTTTAGATGTCAAACTCAGTTATCCCTTCTGTTAAGAAGAGAAATTAGTAACAGTTCATCCTGGTCGGAAGCCAAGCTAACATCGTAGCACAATGTGTCATTAAAAATCCCAACCCAACTCTCTGTTGGGATATCTTTAAAAGCTTGAGCATGTTCAGCTTCTTAGAATGTTCTATGGCTCTGGGGGCTTTGTTCTCTCTCAAGCTCCCTGTCATCTTTAACCTGGGGATCAGTTACTATTTAAGGAAGAAAAGGCTTTGACGCATTTTTTCCTTCCATGGTTTTGTGGATTTAGACTTTTCTAATGAAGAGAGTTGATGAAAGAAAAAAAAAAGGGGGGGATCTCACTCTAGGGGGTCTCCACAGCTCCCAGCACCAGCTCCAGGCCATTGCTAAGCAAGCTGTCCACTAAGTACAAGAAGAGGGAAAAGGGAAAAAGTTTCCACAGTTTATAATTATATTACCAGTTTCATTACAGATCTCATTTTAATTCTGACTGAAACCTCGCCTTGCCTTCTCCCGCACTCTCTCACGTATAGTTATTAACTCTGGGTTGGAGTTCAACCTGTTCTTCCTGATTTCAGCATATTAATACGGTTTATTGGCATTTCATTGCCACCTCCTCCCTGGGTGTTCTGAATCTCAGCTCAATTTATAGTTTCCCTTCTTCCTGGGCTCTGGGATAAAGCTTGTTGCATTGTGGGGTTGGGGAACGGGGGGCATGATGTGAGTTTGGTTGGAGCTTATCTTTGGGGATGGGAACTAAAACCTTGGGGAGTAAAGTCAATTATAAGAAGAGGAGGCGGCCTCAGATTTCACGCACTGTCATGCGTCAGCACGGCGTAGCTTCTCGGGCCTCTGCATCCAGCTGCCTGCCCCCTCTGCCTGCATTCATTTCCCTGCCACCATCGTCCAATCGTATACCTACGGAGATCTCCGTTAGGCTTCCCAGTAATTCAGGACATGAATAAATGGTGGCTTTGCCCTGGAGGAAATTTCAGTCTGGCTATTATAATCACTTCATTTATTTATTTATTTTCATTCTACCAAAGCTTTGGAGGGGCATGCTGTTTTGGATGCTGTCCTGAATATAATGTGCAGAACAAACAAAGGTGATGTCAGTCCTTAAGGAGCTCACAGCTTAGGGGTTGAGCCCAATATTAACTAGGTAAGAATATGATTACAAATAGAAAAGCATGCAATCAAAGAACAGAGCAAGGCTCAAGGAGAATGAATAGTTATGGGCCCAACAGAGGCTATGATATGAAAAAGGAAGGTCAATCACTGTTGAGTAAATGAAATTTGTCTCAAGGAAACTGAGGAGGTGAGAGCAATTTTCTGAAAGTGAGAACAACATGTGCAAAAGCCTTGAGGCAGGAGACAACCAAAGATATTCAAGGAGACAATTGGAGAGAGATGATAAAAGGTGAGGCTAGGGAAGAAGGTGGGGCCTGATTTTGGTGGAACTTAAAGGCCATGTTGAAGCGTTCAGTCTTTGTAACAAGTACAAGAACAATAAGAAGTACTTAAACATGAATCCGCCACCAATACAATATTGTAAAGTAAAAATAATAATAATAATACTTTTTTTAAAAAGGAAAAAAAAAGAAGTACTTAAACAGTTTTATGGGAGGATGCAACATGTTGAGATTTTCCATTTTAAAATATAGCTCTGTTTTCAATGTTGTGAAAAGACTGGAGAGGTGCTTGATTTAATACAGGAGGCCAGTTCTTAGGATCATGGCAGTTGCAACAATGACACATGTGTAACAGTAACAGTGATGGAAATTAGACCACGGGGTTATTAGAAAGGTACAAACATAGTTCTATGCAATTTTCAAGGAAGGGGTGATTATTTCTGATGGGTGTTTTCTTTGCAGAAGTTTTGGGGGTTTTGTTGAAGGAGCTTTTCTGGAGAAAGGAGGAAATCAGACACGAGGAGGCATGCACTACCTCGAAATGAGGACATACAAGGCACAGCAGTCTATCTGCCTAAACACCATCAAGAGTGTGCAAGGGGAAAGGTAGAGGTCATCCTGAAGAGCACCTTTACACACGAACATGCTCCAGGGTACGCAAAGGTCTGAAATAAAACCTGAATGTTACAAAACAAAGCCCCAGATGACCCCAGAGACGTGTAATTTCCACTTCCAAGAATGGAAACGGCTTCTCCCATGTATTCAAATCACTGCACACTTGCTCTGAAGTCAATTACGAACCTCATTCCTCATTAACGGCACGGCCACGCATTAGCTCACTCTCTTGGGTGGAAAGGCATAAAGCAGGGGTGCAAGCAAATAAATGTAGAGCAAGATTCATTGTATATAATGTGTTCAAAAGCAGCTACACATGGGGCATACTAATGAACCAGGGCATCCTAATGATGAATGTTTCCACTTGATGATGTCATAGGCTAGTAAGGAACCCATAATCCCCAATTTCTCAATCACAGGGAACAGAGAAGACATGAATACTACCTCAGTCCCACCCAAAAGTTAATGCTAAGACATTAACTTGACCTTAACAAAGAGATATTTTTGCAGGGATATTTATGCCAAATGAGCATATCAACATAAAATAACACAGTTTGTGTTTAGGTTAAAGTGAAAGTGTTAAGTCACTCAGCTATGTCTGACTCTTTGCAATCCCATGGATTATAGCCCACCAGGCTCCTCTGTCCATGGGATTTTCCAGGCAAGAATACTGGAGTGAGTAGCCATTCCCTTCTCCAGGGGATCTTCCTGACCCAGGGATGGAACCCAGACCTCCTATGTTGCAGGCAGATTCTTTACCATCTGAGCCACCAGCAAAGCATAGTGGCTTCCATGATATGCTCACCAGTGAGCATATCAACATAAAAGCACAAAGCGTGTGTTCCATAGAGGGGTATATATTTAGTCAAGAGACGTCACAGGTCATAACTCATCCCTGAGTCTCACTCCATCTCTGAGCCTAGTCAAAGAATGAGTGATACTCAGGGATGAAGCCATAAAGTATAAATAAACATACTCCAAAGGCCCTAAGACTTTTAATGTTTTAAAAATTTATATTCTGGTAAAATGGCTCCAATTTAAACTATTTGGTACCACAGCCAAACATATTCCTTTACTTTTCTTGTGTGTCTTCATAGAAATGTGGTCATCTATTTTCAGGAAATTCCCTATGATGGGGAACTCATTACCTTGCAATGACCCCATTCTGATATTAAAAAGTATTATCACAACTACTAACATTAATACAATTTATTGAGCCATTACTAGATCTCAGGTACTGAGCTAAAAGTCTTATGAGCATTATTTCATTTATTCTTCACAATAACTCTATGAGATAAATACTACTATTATCCCCTCCTTTATGGATGAGAGTAACGCTTAGAAAGTGGAGATATTTTCAGACTAATACTCAATTTTCTCCCATCTCTGACCACCCTCACAACCCATATAGCTCTAACTTTGCTTCCTGAGGACTTTCAGAACAAGCCTGCTCCCTTTTCAAGACAAATAACAACTGTCGTGGTCATTTCTGTGAAGCCATGGCACGTGGAAAAAGCATGGATAAGTGGTTTAGGTTGGCTTGGGCTTGCATAGCTTGCTTCACTTCTCTGTGTTAATCTGGCTAAATCTCTTAACATCTCTAAAACCTACCTTCCATGTATACAAAAAGAGGATGCTAAATCCTGCCTCNGTGGTCATTTCTGTGAAGCCATGGTGCGTGGAAAAAGCATGGATAAGTGGTTTAGGTTGGCTTGGGCTTGCATAGCTTGCTTCACTTCTCTGTGTTAATCTGGCTAAATCTCTTAACATCTCTAAAACCTACCTTCCATGTATACAAAAAGAGGATGCTAAATCCTGCCTCACAGTTCTGCTTTGAGAATTAAATTAGTAACTTTATGTAAGGTGTTTTGAACACTGCATATTCATAACAGATATGCTCAATAATTCCAAGTTCACTTTTGGTCTGAGTTCCTTAAACACTTCTTACAGAATGATTTTCTTCCATCATTTCCTTAAGAAGCCATTACATATTGACGATGTTTTTCCAGTCTCTTGGCTGCAAGTCCTTTATCTTGGATGTCTTCCAATATATCATTGACCTTCTTAAAGTACAATTGCCAGAACAAAACAGAATAGAAAACTCTAGGCATAGTGGTATCTATCTACACTAGAGTGGAACCATTTCACCTATTTAATCTAGACAACTTATTCCTTTAAAAGTGGTGTCTTCTACTGGATTATTACACAGCCAGGATTTTGGGTGAACATATCCTAACATACACTGGAAGCCCCAAGAATTGAAGAAACTAACATCTCAACTCATATGAGCTCTTAATGTTAACCAATATCTATTTATCAATAAAGCTACCTGTAGGGCAATTTAGATGATGCCCAAATCCATGTGATAAGAGCTGCTTTGTTATGAGGCATGGGGACCACTCACATGATATTCAGTGTTATTGGCAATCACTGGAATTGCACTATGAGGCAGCTCCATAAATTGGCATGGATCAAGTCAAAGATGAAAGAAAACAAAGCCCCTTATGAGGGCTGCAAGAGGTCTCAAGGAGTTATTACCCTGTTAGATGAAAGGAAAGTAACACTTACAGAAATATTGATGCAGCTTTCAAACTTCTGATAAGGCACCTTCTCGAGTTCTTGTTAAGACCATTAATACTTGGGATCTACTCATAGAGAATATGGTTCACTAGTTCTGGGGATCATGAGACATTTGGGTTGTCTAACCCAAATGCAGATCACTTGCAGGC
The DNA here is from genome assembly GCA_006410635.1 of Cephalophus harveyi. Taxonomy (NCBI): domain Eukaryota; kingdom Metazoa; phylum Chordata; class Mammalia; order Artiodactyla; family Bovidae; genus Cephalophus; species Cephalophus harveyi. Next base: position 309,799 of record SJYT01071761.1, read on the forward strand.
CACAGCTGAAAAATCAATGCCAAATCCAGTCAATTTGGACACACACCTAGCCCATCTCTTCACTAGGTGCTTAGCAGAGCAAAAAGCCAGCAGTGGCCTTGAGAAGGCCCAGACAAAGGAAAGGGTGATATTTGCCAAGGGCTTGGATGGGGACTCTGTTAGTATTTATTGCTCTTGCCAGCTGGGCTCTGGACAAGTACTATATCATACTGACCTTTTTGTGTAATGGGCAGAAAGTATCAAGTACAACTATGTTGTAACACAAGTACAGAATCCATTATTTCCCCCCTGAAGACCAAACCCATTACTCAGCCACCTTCACCACTTCAGCACCATGGACAGCCCAAAGGCGCCCGGTTGACTGAGCTCTCTAAGGGCTGGCGGCAGTTGGGCAGCTTAAGCTTCATGGGGAAAGGTAAGAACGTGAGAGCTGCCTGGGCCATGGCCCTTGGGTGGCCTTGTCTTGACGGATTCTCTCCCATTTGATGGAGACTGCTCTCATCATGATAGACCTCATTATGACAGTGTTGCTGTTTATAACTCAGCCAGTGGCCTTGGGTGGGGGGGGGCTATATTTCTGTTTGGCTGTATAAATATATGTTTTAAAAACCACTGATTTATACACATGCAATCTGCATTCTTTATGTATGCTATATCTGATTGCATTTACAAATATTAATGCCAAGTGATGGTAAGGGTTCAAGGAAATAGGTACCATGGTCATCACTTCTCCTCCTGCCTCTCGGCAAAACATTCTCATATCAGATTTCCAGAAATCAGAGTTAGAAACCCTACCAACTTCAATACATATGTCTTTTTTTTTTTCTTTGTTAGATCATGTCCCACCCTCATGGGAAGCAGATTTTTTAGAAAGCATATAGTTGGGAAATAGGAAAATCAAAGGATCACCCTATCCTTGAAGAAAATGGCAAAACTATTGTGATGTCAGAATGAGGCCAGAGATAACTCAGACAGAGAAAGACAAATACTGTATGATAGCACTTTAATATGAAATCTAAAAAAGACAACAAATGAGTGACAAGAACAAAAAAGAAACAGACTCACAGATAGAGAGAGAGATTAAAAAAAAAAAAAAAAACAGTGGTTACCAGAGGGGAAAGGAAAAGGGGAAGAGGAAAGATAATGGGAGGGGATTAAGAGGTATGAAGTACTACATACAAAATAAATAAGCCATAAGGATACACAGTATGACATAGGGAATACAGCCAATATTTTACAATAACTGTAAATGGAATGTTGTCTTTAAAAATTGTTAATTACTATGTTGCACACCTGAATCTTCTATAATATTGCACATCAACTATACATCAATAAAAATAACTCTAAAAATTTAAAGTGGGGACAGTTCACTATGGTGAAGTAGGAGCAATCACAGGATGCTTTAGTAGAAGTCAAGGTGTTTCAGGGAAAGGAGGTGGAAGTTCCTCTTTGGACAGAACATACTGAACAAATGGGTGCTATGCTGTAAACACTGTAACTTAAAAATTATAGATAAAATCGAGTTGCAAAGGCATAAGGCGGACAAATACACAGCAAGGCTCTCAAAAACATCTAATATATATCCAACAGAAAAAGAGTAAAAAAATAATGGTACTCCCATGGTGCTTAAGTCAGAAGGGTGGTTATCCATGGGAGGGGATTCACTGGGAGGGGGCGTAAGGAAGCTGATGGTTCTGGTAATGTTTTATGTTTGACCTGGGTGAATTCATGTAAAAAGTCATTAAGTTGCACACTTAATATGTCTTCTTTATTATATTTATGATAACTTTTAATAGATTTAAAAATAATAATAATACTAATAAGGACCTACTGCATAAGACAGGGAACTTCACTCAATAGTCTGTAATAACCTATATGGGAAAAGAGTCTAGAAAAGAATGGTGTGTGTATGTGTGTAATTCAGTTTGCTGTACACTTGAAACTAACGCAAGATTGTAAATCAACTATACTCCAATAAAGATTAATAACAAAAAAGAAGATGTGGTACATGCAAACAATGGGAAAATACTCAGTCGTAAAAAAAGAAGGAAGTAATGCCATTTGTATCCAAATGAATGCAACCAGAGATACTCATCCTACGGGAATTAAGTCAGAAAGACAAATATCATTTGATATCACCTACATACGGAAATCTAAAATGCAACACGAATGAACTTATCTATAAAACACAAACAGACTCATGGATATAGAGAACAGATTGTTAGTTGCCAAGGGGGAGGGGGTAGGGAAAGCAAGGAGTTGGGAGGTGGGGTTAGCAGATGCAAACTCATATATAGAATGGACAGACAACAAGATCCTACTGTTTACAGGGAACTATATAAAGCATCCTGTGATAAGCCATAATGGAAACAGATATTAAAAATGCATGCACATATGTATTCTAAGTTGCTTCAGTCATGTCTGACTCCTTGTGACCCTATGGACTGTAGCCTGCCTGGCTCCTCTGTCCATGAGGATTCTCTAGGCAAGAATACTAGAGTGGGTTGCCATGCCCTCCTCCAGGGGATCTTACCAACCTAGAGGTCACTTACCTCTCCTGCATTGACAGGCAGATTCTTTACCACTAGCGCCACCTGGAAAGCCCCATAAAAATGTGTGTGTGCATGTGTGTATACATGATTTTATATATATATACATATATATATATGTATGTATCTTCGCTGTACAGCAAAATTTAACACAACATTGTAAATCAACTATACTTCATTTAAAAAAAAACTCTTTTCCCAAATGGAAGAGTATAGAGAAAGCAATTCTTCTGTAATGTATAAAAGGAAAAGTTATAATATACGTGTTATAAATTATAAAAAAAATAATAATAATGATGCCAAATGTGTGGGGAAACATCACATTCTGTTGGATGTACGGAAACTGGAACCATTTTCTGGAGGGCACTTTAGCAATAGATATCAAGCGCCTTAATCAGTTTCTTGGACCATGCTTTGCAAATGACTACAGCAACTACCGTGTCTCATTAATTCAAATTAATTGGGTGAAGAGTAAATGGTAGGATATAATATGCTTGTAAAGTACATTTACAGGGAATGAGATATGAATATAATCCAGGACACTCAAGGAAGTTTCCACAAAGCTCACACAGTCTTCTTTGTCATAGTTTTTAATGAGCAAAGACTATTTTTTTTGGGGGGGGGAGTGGCATATTTAATTAGGAATAGCAAACTCTGGGAGACAGTGAAGGACAGGGAAGCCTGGCATGCTGCGGGATGCCAAATGTGTGGGGAAACATCACATTCTGTTGGATGTACGGAAACTGGAACCATTTTCTGGAGGGCACTTTAGCAATAGATATCAAGCGCCTTAATCAGTTTCTTGGACCATGCTTTGCAAATGACTACAGCAACTACCGTGTCTCATTAATTCAAATTAATTGGGTGAAGAGTAAATGGTAGGATATAATATGCTTGTAAAGTACATTTACAGGGAATGAGATATGAATATAATCCAGGACACTCAAGGAAGTTTCCACAAAGCTCACACAGTCTTCTTTGTCATAGTTTTTAATGAGCAAAGACTATTTTTTTTGGGGGGGGGAGTGGCATATTTAATTAGGAATAGCAAACTCTGGGAGACAGTGAAGGACAGGGAAGCCTGGCATGCTGCGGGTCACAGGGCTGCAAAGAGTCGGATATGACTGAGTGGCTGGACAACAGGATGCACAAGCTTGATAAGAAACAGTAGGTTCTCTGAAGTGCTCGATCTTTCTGCAAACTCACGTCTGAATTGTTTATTTAACAAATCTTATCCTTGCCCATGGAACAAAAGCAGCCTTTCGTTGTATTAAATAACCCAGGATCCTAAAGGATGAAGACCTCTTTTAAGGTCTTTGGATGCTCTCTCTAGTTTTGGCAACATCATTCTGAGGCTGGGCATGTTCAAGGGGGGAATGTTCACGGGAAACATTCGAGCAGACAGGAGTGCCAGGTGCCTCGTCGGCGTGGGGCATCTCTAACGCTCAGCTCTTACCGTCTGCAATGAAGTGCTCAGGCACGTGCAGAGTCACCTTCACCGTGAGCGGACAGGATATCTGGCTGCCACACACCATGGCCAGGATGCAGGAGCTCACGGCAATCAGCGTCAGGGCCGTCTTGTTCACTGGGCTTTTCAGCAAACCTGTAAGAGGAACACACACAAAGATACGTAAGTTCCCAAGGTGAGGAACAGGAGGAACCTGGGGCTTGGGAATCCTGTTGTTTTCCAAACAGGAAGCGGGAAAAAGAAACCACATTCCCCAGTCTCTGTGCTTGCAATGACATCTCATGGTCCCTTGTCGAGTCTTTTTTCTTTTTTTCTTTTCTTTCAATTGTATTTTTTTTAAGTTTTAATTGAATCTATTACTTTTTTTTTTTAATGTTCTATTCTTTTGGCCAAGAGGCATATGAGATCTTAGCTCCCTGACAAGGGATTGAACCTGTACCCTCCTGCATGGGAAGGCAAAACCTTAACCACTGTACCACCGGGAAGCCCCTTTTTTGGATCTTTAACCCACTGCAAAACAGGTTTATTATCTCTTTTGGTATTAATGAAAAGAAACAAATTTCCTCAAAATTGTGGCAATTCTCACTCCTCCCCTCCCAATTAGACTGGTCATTCTTAATATTTAGATGATATTAAATTTTCTACTCTCTTTAGAAGCAATTGAGAAGATGCTGTGTTGCTGAACTCATAGGGCCAAGGGGAAGGAGCATGAGCTTTGGAGTTTGACCATTATGAGTTCAAACCTGGGCTTCAGTCCTCCCTGGCTGTGGTTTCATTTTTGAACCTCAGTTTTCTTGTGTGAATGATGAGGATAATAATAAAAGTTCACAAGTGCCTGTGATTATCATGTGGCATGGTGTATATATAATGTCTGTCATCTAGAACAGTTTTACATACTGTTTGAGGCTGATCAGTTCAAGTTAATTTCCCAAGCATTTACTGATGACCTACTATGTGAGACACACACAGAGCAGAATAAGAATAGTTCTTGCTCTTCAAGAGCTTACAGGCTAAGGGCAAAGGCAGGCTTGTACATGCACGCTAAGTCGCTTCAGTTGTGTCTGACTCTTTGTGACCCTATGGACTGTAGCCCACCAGGCTCCTCTGTCCATGGGGTTCTCCAGGCAAAATACTGGACTGGGTTGCCATGCACTCAAGCTGCTTGAGAAAACTAAAGACAGCTTCACGGATGCAGCAGAATGAGTAGATAGATTGGATTTGCGTGGCAAGGAGAGCCGGCAAAGAAATTCTGTGGACTCTGTCGGGAGCCCACACTGGATCTCATTATTTAGGCTCTACTATTCACATTTAATTTCAAGGCTTTGATTACCATTTCTAAAGCAATGTTTCCCAAATTTCTATTATCCTCTGGACTCTTATCTGGAGCAAACCTTTATGCCCAAACCTCCCAGACATCTCTCTCTGAAAATCCCACAGGTATGACAAAATGACATGTTCAACATTGGACACATTCTCTTCTCCTAAAAGCCTCCTCCTTTTCCTGGTCTCCCCAAAGTATTGAAAGCACCATCATTTAAACTGGCCGGAAACCTAGACGCCATCTTTCAGTCTTCTGTCTTCCTCCTCCACAGCATTTGAAGGGCATGCAGTCCTCTGTATTCTATGCCCTTAGCATCTCTTCTATTTTTTGCTTGTGAGATGAGGGAGGTATGGGCATGTTTTCGCTCCCCACTCCCTGGTGGAGCCCCTTGAGCTGTTATACAGCATCTGGCCACAGGGTGTGCTCCATGCTGATTAGCCTGGCAGGTATCTGGGGCTCGTGGTGGGCCCCTCCACTCACGCCTTCTGTTACTCTCTCCGTGCCAGCTAGCCAGGTGCTGGCAGCGTTGAAGCACTACAGTGATGCCACGGTGAGCACGCTCCATCATGTTCCTGTTAGCATGGGAGTTATTTGTAGAAGTTAAGTCCCCTTGTTTTCTTGTCTCCCATCCCTCACTGAGATTAATTATAAATGTGAATTCCTCTCCCTCTAGAGAGATTTGTCTATATTTGCTGGGTTTCTTAAAATATCTTATTCAAACACCAGAATCTAGATAAGTCCACTTGTTTTCTTGTCTCCCATCCCTCACTGAGATTAATTATAAATGTGAATTCCTCTCCCTCTAGAGAGATTTGTCTATATTTGCTGGGTTTCTTAAAATATCTTATTCAAACACCAGAATCTAGTAACTTGATGGCAAACTCCTTGAGGGCAGCCACTGACTTTTGCTCATCACTGTGTCCTGATGCTGAGTGCAATGTCTGGAACACAGTAAATAGATTAATAACAGGTTTAGTCACTCAGTCGTGTTCGACTCTTGTGACCCCCACGGACTGTAGCCTGCCAGGCTCCTCTGTCCATGGGATTCTCCAAGGCAAGAACACTGGAACGGTTGCTATTTCCTTCTCCAGGGGATCTTCCCGACCCAGCGATTGAACCTGGGTCTCCTGCGTCACAGGCAGACTCTTAACCAAGAGTGGCTCTTTATGAGCCACCAGGGAAACCCATAAGGTAGCATCTCAGTAAATGCATCATAACTTCCAGAAGTGATGATAACAATATCAGCAACCAGGCCCTGGCAGTGACCTATCAAAAAGCACAGCAGCATACACAATCGACACTCAGATGGATGGACCTAATGGATCCCCTGACGGCCCACTTTGGGATTCTTATATGAATATCTGTTTTTATTAATAACCAGTGAGCTCCTTGAGGGAAGGGATCCCACCTTCACCATCTTTATGTCTCTCCTGCCAAGTGCACTGCCTAGAACCTAGAAATTACTTCATTTAAAATAAGGGCTTTACCTTTATTGACAGTCTTAGAATAAGGCATGGGGTTTCCCTGGTAGCTCAGCTGGTAAAGAATCTGCCTGCAATGCAGGAGACCCTGCTTCAATTCCTGGGTCTGGAAGGTCCCCTGGAGAAGGGGTAGGCTACCCACTCTCGTATTCTTGGGCTTTCCTTGCGGCCCAGATGGTAAAGAATCCGCTTGCAGTGCAGGAGACCTGGGTTCAATCCCTGGGTTGGGAAGATCCCCTGGAGGATCCCCTGGAGGCATGGTAACCCACTCCAGCATTCTTGCCTGGAGAATCCCCACGGACCGAGGAGCCTGGTGGGCTACAGCCCAAGGGGTCACAGAGAGTCAGGCCCGACTGGGCACAGCACACAGAACAAGGCGGAGCCTGTGGCAGGGACACTTCCTTATCTGTGGTTGCTACAGTTAGTGAATACTCGTTAAATAGAGCAGTGGTTAAGATAAAAAGACAGGTCTGGTATCAGGAGATAGAAATCTCTAAACTTAAAAAAGGACCACATCAAAACCCATTTTTTCCTTTCATCTGGGACCACAAGAAGCTGTTCCAAACTTTGGTGTTATCAACTGCTTCATAACTAAACAGAAGAATCAAGTTAACATCAATGTTTTCTACCAGAAAGGGTATGAACTAGGGCTTGGTGCCTTGTGTAGATGTTTTCTTAAAAAGTCAACATATTACAACTAGCCTGTATGTTTAACATGCCTCTCCCCATCCTGCCCCCAGATATGAGTTAGAAGCAGCACTGAGCTTCCACTCCAGGCTCCATAGNAAACTGAAGCCACACAGAGTGGAGTGTGCTCGAAGAGTTTTAAGAAGCAGAAGGAGTGGACGAGAGAATGCAAATGAACAGCATCCTGGGGTAGCCATTTACTCAGAGAAAGCCTGAAACACTACAGTTGTCTCTGAAGTACGGGAAGAAGAAAGCATGCACGTCAAGTCTGCACTCAAGCCAGATGCCCATGGAGCAGCCACCAGGGCTTGGGGGCTTCCATGGCAACGTCCCTGGCAGAAACTTCACAATGGGAAGCAAACAGAGGTGACTTTTTAAAGAGTTCTTGGCCTAGGGAACTGATGATCAGCACTGAGCTCTGAGTCAGGACTACAGACAGTGGCAAGGTAGAAACTCTCTCTCCCATAATGCACAACTCCTCCTTACCCAGGCTCTGCACTGCAGTGCAGGAGGCAAAGGCCTGGAGGGAAGAGAACCTCCGTTTGTTAGCTGGTTTCTGCTGTCCAGGAGCTTCATCTAACACTCCCATCCGTCCATCCACCCATCCATCTTTCCAACAAGTTTTTATTGAATACCAACTCTTCCCTCACACTGTTCTGGTCAAGGGGGAAAAACAGTAAAGAAAACAGCCAAAGTCTTTAAAGCTAACATTTTAGAGGAGAATTATCTCGTTCAGTCCTTAGAGCAAACTGCTACTACTATCTCTGTTTTGCACAGGAACAGAACAGTGGGGCTGAGTAATGAAAGCCAAAGGTCATGTCAACTGCATGTGGCAGAGTCAGGATTAGAACTGGTTCTTTTATTTTCCATTTATGTTTTAAAATTAATTTCATTGAGTATAGCTTATTTACAATGTTGTGTTAGTTTCCACTGTATGGTAAAGTGAATTAATTACACATTACATACACCCACTCTTTCTGAGGTTCTTTCCCCATACAGGTCATTACAGAGTACCTTTTTTTTTTTTTAAACTGAAGCATAGTTGATTGATTTACAGTATTGTGCTGATCTACAGCAAGGTGACTCAGTGATACAGACATATGCATTACTTCTATATTCATTTCCATTATAGTTTATCACGGAGTATCAAATGTATCCTGTGCTACATGGGAGCACCTTGCTGTCTATCCATCCAAAATGTACTACTTTGCACCTACCAACACTGACCTTCCAGTCAAGCCCTCTCCCTGCCCACGCCCCCCCCCCCCACCCCAGGCCCTGGCTTGGCAACCACGAGCCTGTCCTGTGGGTCCATGAGTCTGTTTCCGTTTTCTAGATAGGTTCATTTGCGCCAAATTTTAGATTCCACATATAAGCGGTGTCATATGGTACCCATCTTTCTCTGACTTACTCTCTTAGTATGATTGTCTCTAGTTGCATCTGTGTTGCTGCTAGACCCAGTTCCTTCCATCCTCTCCTCCATAACCCCGCTACCTCCCACTTCACCACAGGATAAGGGTCCCCGGACAGCACCATGCCGCTGTGGAAAGAGCATGGTCTTAAGAGCCAGACATGTCTACCCTGGCTTAACCACAAAAATCCCAGTGTGTCATTTCCCCTTTTTCCTAACCCTAAGAAGACACAAGGTCTCCACCTGAATAAAGAAGAAAAAGAGAACAACTGTCTTCTTTCAGAACTGATATGAAGATAAAATAAGATGATGTTTGTAACTAGCTAAAAAAAAAAACAACAAAAAACTCAATAAATGAGAGCTCCAGATCAGAATGTGAGCATCCTTGGAAGGCGAGGGTCACGGTTAGCCCTGGTTACATCCCAGTTTGTAGTTTCCTCCTCACCACTAGCCAGGGAGAAAACTGCACTGTGGGAACAGAATTTCCCCAGGGTGTATTGAGACTGGAGAAAGTTAGGAATCGAATTTCCCTTTCGTTCTCCCTTCCTCTTACCCCTCAACTCCTCTCATGGCAGCAGAGAATGGCACAGAATGCATTGCTTGAGAAATTCAACCGGAAATAACGGCATTGTTGATCCACATGCTGCCTATAATTTGGGGTTTGATTGATTCTCAGTTTGGAAATGCCAGGTTGAGAGAGGAAAATCAAATTTACGTTAAACTTGGATTGAATCAATCACATTCTACAATGAAGAAAATATATCTAACCCCATCAGGCCACTGTGTGTGGAAAACCTAAGGCTGCTATACTGTCACTGATTCCTGCCACCTGGTATCCCGGGGGGTGAGAGGCTGGATCCGAAGCTGAGAAGCCATTTATTTCTTTAAGTGGCACATGGAACTGTAGTGAGGGACAGGGGTTCCAGGAACCCAGACATTAGGGTGAAGGAGCCCCCAAAGTAGAAATGCCAAAGAGGTTTGGTTTAAGATTCTGGATATAAAGATTTAAATCCAAACTCTTCCCTTTTAGTAGCTTCTAACTTTTGGCTAGTTACCAACATGGTCAGAACCTTGGTCCTCTAATCAATAAAACAACAATGGTAATCCCCAACTGGTAGACAAGTTGTGTGGGTTAAATGAGAGACTGTGATTATAACAATGAACACACATACTTAGGGACCTATATACACTGTCGATGTCATTCCTTTCATCTCAATTCCTTAAAACCCCACCGCCCAACACTCGGCATCTACGTGGATATCAAGAGGTCGTGTGATACTCTGGCTCAAGCTGGAATTCAGGCTTTTACATCTACCTGCTGGTCCCCATGGGCAAGTCACCTTACTTCTCTAAGCCTCAATGTCCTTATCTGGGAATTGATTCATTCAATAAGAAGTTATTTAATGTGCATCTAGTATGTGCCTGCCAATGCAGGAGATGCAAGAGTCAAAGGTTCTAACCCTGAGGTTGCGAAGATCCTTTGGAGGAGGACATGGGAACCCACTCTAGTATTCTTGCCTGGAAAATTCCATGAGCCAAGGAGACTGGCAGGCTACAGTCCACATGGCCACAAAGAGTTGGACATGACTGAGCAATTGAACACACATATATGTGTGTTCACATACATGTGTTAGGTATCACTTGTTATTCTCTTCTATGATTCCAGGGTCTATAAGCACATCTGGATATATTAGGTGCTCAATAAAGATCTACTGAATGAGTGAATGGATGCTTAAACGTTGTTCCCCTTTCTACCAGGAGGTGTCAGCATTAGAATATTGCTATTGGGACTTTTCTAGTCATATGCATTCATTTACTTTCTCAGGCAAAGATTGGTCCCTGCCCAGACAGAAATCATACAAAAAAAAAAAAGCCTGTGAGAAGCTGCCAAGCCTCCTGCATATCAGGGTGACCACCGCAGACTGATGGGGTGCCCGTAACCTCACTGACAGCCTCATGGTCTTCCTGGCACACCTGAGCTCCTGGGCCTCTGTGCTTCCTGGACTTCTGTGTGTATTTCTGGAAACTAAAATGGGGACACGTCTGCCAAGGGCAAGTGTCACCCTGGAGGCAGGAGGAAAGAATAGCTGAAACGGGGGCTTTCTCAGATCTCTGGGGACGCCGGCCTCCTTTCCTTAGCCCGCCTCGGGTCTGGATTCTGCACCCAGTGCTACAGTGCGATGTGTCAGCATGGCACCCGTATCCCTGTCTTGCCCACCAGGGCCCAAGTCTCTCCTCAGCCTGCCCCCTTTCAATTTCTGCCCTGAACTAGTTTCCTGAGTTCTCGGCTCTCTGAACCTGGCACTCTCAAATCTAAAGTATATCCATTTGTACTTTCCCCAGTCTCCTATCTTCCCTAGGATTTTCCTTTAGAAGATCGGTGCAAAGGTTCATCCAGCTTTTGCATACTTTCAGAGACAGCACACTCACCGCCCTAGGAGGCAGCAATTCTGTATTCAGATACTTGTTCTAAACAGTCCTAGAATCTCACTCTATGAGCCCACTTCTGCCATCCAAGCCAAAGAGGACGCACTAAGATTTCCTCCTGCAAGCAGCTATGTAGTTAAAGGTCAAAATGCGGTTGCCTCGAGTTTTCCTCTGCCACCCAGATACTGCAAGCCTTACTTTATTTCTCTAAAGTCATACTTTGAGTCTCTTTATTACACTTCACATAGATTTGCTTTTTCTACAATGGTTTTACTAGCAAAGAATGGCATCATCCTCATTAACCAACATTCAGAAAACAATCAGCTTTGTGCCAGACAATATAATTAGCCATTTTCACCTAATATCTCCCATTCACAGAAACCTCATGAGAGGCCTACTGTTCCCTTTTCCCCACTTTACCAATGGGAAGAACTGACGCCACCACTTGCTAAAGGCCACCCAGGCTCAGAGGTAGTAGGGCTGAAATATTTAAAAACCTAACTTGAGAGCCCAAGTTCTCAGCCATTAGCTTCCACGACTTCTCTATCAGCATGGCAGATGTGACGTGAGCAGAAACGAATCAGCCCTGTTAATTCCCTGACAGGCCTCAGCTTGCCCTGGAGCCTGGGGGTCTACGGGTAGATTCTTGGTGGCTTCGTTGTCCCACCTGATATTGACCATAGGTCTTCCAGGGACCTTGGCATCAGCAGAGGGAAGCTTATCAGAAGGGCAGGTGGTGGGAGGGGCAAGCTGTTTCCCTTCCTCTCTGAGCCTGAGAAAATAGTTCACTTGAGCTCTGTGGAGCGGACCGTTGTCCACGAGGTCCCTGGGGCGCCCCGGGGCTGGCTGTGCCCTGGTGGTGAGGAGTGGATCTGCAGCGCAGGCCCGGACCACCCTGTTGGTGGGAAAGGGACTGACAGCAGACACGGAGTGGGGTCCAACAGCTGGCTCCCCGATCTCACGCGGCAGCTGCAGACGGCGGGTCCCGAAACCAGGAAGGCAACTTCAAGGCAGGGGCGGTGGGGTGGGGGCAGTGGGGTTGGGGACAGTGGGGTGGGGCAGTGGGGTGGTGAGTGGGGTGGTGAGTGGGGTGGTGAGAGTACCCGGCTGCCCCTGACCTTGGACACGGGGTGTCGGCTGTCTCTTATACACATCTCGGGGTGGTGAGTGGGGTGGGGGCAGTGGGGTGGGGGCAGTGGGGTGGTGAGTGGGGTGGTGAGCGGGGTGGGGCCAGGGGGGTGGTGATGAACATGTCGCTGCCTGTGCCATGCTCCTTTCAATTCTTGTTAGTTTACAAGTTACTCACAAACATGTCATTCACGTTTTATAAAAATGCAATGCAGTAGATGTTGCTATTATCTTGAGAATACAAATGAGGAAGTGGAGACTCAATGGTGAACTCATGTATTCCAGGTGAACTCATGTATTCCAGAGGAATAAACTGACCCAGAGTCTAGTGCTCTTTCATAACTACTGACCCAGGTCTCACTGTTGAGAAGGTAGAAGGTAGCATTAGAACATCCGGAACCACTGGTCACATAGTGTACCTAAATGCCCATAGAGCCGGTACAATATTGCCTACAAAACAAAATGGTTTTTTCTTGAAAAGAAAAAAAAAATTGACTTTCAAAAAATTTTAGGACATGCTACATTCTACAATCACCTCTTAAATTGCTAGGGTATATATCTGGCATTAAGATGTTTAAAAAGGTCTACATTAAATTCTCTTTAGAAGAATTTAACCCAGTGTTTCCCCAAAGTGTTGCTATACTGCAGAATCAACATTCTGTGGAACAAAGTAGGGAACTAATGAGCTAGTTCAGTAGTTAATACACAGGTCACTGTTAGGAATATCAGCAGTTCCCAATAATTAACTGTTGCTCCTATGCCTGTTTAGTTCAGTTCATTCACTCAGTCATGTCTGACTCTTTGCGACCCCATGAACTGCAATGCGCCAGGCCTCCCTGTCCATCACCAACTCCCAGAGTTTACCCAAACTCATTTCCATCAAGTCGGTGATACCAACCAGCTATCTCATCCTCTGTCATCCCCTTCTCCTCCTGCCCTCAATCTTTCCCAGATCATGGTCTTTTCAAATGAGTCAGCTCTTCACATCAGGTGACCAAACTACTGGAGTTTCAGCTTTAACATCAGTCCTTCAGGTGAACACCCAGGACTGATCTCCTTTAGGATGGACAGGTTGGATCTCCTTGTAGTCCAAGGGACTCTCAAGAATCTTCTCCAACACCACAGTTCAAAAGCATCAATTCTTTGGCACTCAGCTTTCTTCACAGTCCAACTCTCACATCCATACATGACTACTCGAAAAACCATAGTCATAATCTGCTTTTTAATATGCTGTCTAGGCAGAGACATTACTTTGCCAACAAAGGTTCATCTAGTGAAGGTTATGGTTTTTTCTGTGGTCACGTATGGATGTGAGAATTGGACTGTGAAGAAAGCTGAGCGCTGAAGAATTGATGCTTTTGAACTGGGGTGTTGGAGAAGACTCTTGAGAGTCCCTTGGACTGCAAGGAGATCCAACCAGTCCATTCTGAAGGAGATAAGCCCTGGGATTTCTTTGGAAAGAATGATGCTAAAGCTGAAACTCCAGTACTTTTTGGCCACCTCATGCGAAGAGTTGACTCATTGGAAAAGGCTCTGAGGCTGGGAGGATTGCGGGCAGGAGGAGAAGGGGACGACAGAGGATGAGATGGCTGGACGGCACCACTGACTCGATGGACGTGAGTCTCAGTGAACTGCGGGAGTTGGTGATGGACAGGGAGGCCTGGCGTGCTGCGATTCATGGGGTTGCAAAGAGTCAGACACGACTGAGTGACTGAACTGAACTGAATTGAGGTTGGTTTTAAGTTTCCTTCCAAGGAGTAGGCATCTTTTAATTCCATGGCTGCAGTCACCACCTGCAGTGATTTTGGAGCCCAGAAAAATAAAGTCAGCCACTGTTTCCACTGTTTCCCCATCTATTTGCCATTAAGTGATGGGACCAGATGCCATGATCTTCGTTTTCTGAATGTTGAGCTTTAAACCAACTTTTTTGCTCTCCTCTTTCACTTTCATCAAGAGGCTTTTTCTTTCCTCTTCACTTTCTGCCATAAGGGTGGTGTCATCTGCATATCTCTGGTTATTGATATTTCTCCTGGTAATCTTGATTCCAGCTTGTGCTTCTTCCAATCCAACATTTCTCATGATGTACTCTGCATATAGGTTAAATAAGCAGGGTGACAATATACAGCCTTGACGTAGTCCTTTTCCTATTTGGAACCAGTCTGTTGTTCCATGTCCAGTTCTAACTGTTGCTTCCTGACCTGCATACAGATTTCTCAAGAGGCAGGTCAGGTGGTCTGGTATTCCCATCTCTTGCAGAATTTTCCACAGTTTATTGTGATCCACACAGTCAAAGGCTTTGGCATAGTCAGTAAAGCAGAAGTAGATGTTTTTCTGGAACTCTCTTGCTTTTTCAATGATCCAGTGGATGTTGGCAATTTGATCTCTGGTTCCTCTGCCTTTTCTAAATCCAGCTTGATCATCTGGAAGTTCACAGTTCACGTACTGCTGAAGCCTGGCTTGGAGAATTTTAAGCATTACTTTACTAGCGTGTGAGATGAGTGCAATTGTGCGGTAGTTTGAGCATTCTTTGCTTGGCACTGGGTTAAAATTTTTACTTACATTTGCCTGCTTAAACTTTTCAACAGGCTTGCAAAGCAGAAATTGCGATCTCTATCTGGAAATGGGAAAGATAAGACGTAACCACTGGGAAGCGATGGAGGACTCTTTCATGGTCAGTCTCATCTGAATACAGGGTCTGTAGTCGCCTGGCTCCCAAGTGTTGACAGAAAACGTAGTTTTATACCAGCATTATTTACAAAGGA
The DNA here is from genome assembly GCA_006410635.1 of Cephalophus harveyi. Classification (NCBI taxonomy): domain Eukaryota; kingdom Metazoa; phylum Chordata; class Mammalia; order Artiodactyla; family Bovidae; genus Cephalophus; species Cephalophus harveyi. The sequence goes on from SJYT01071761.1 coordinate 325,033, forward strand.
GACATGGAAACTGCCTATCCGTTCAGGCACAGATAACGATTTGCAAGATACACACACACACAGAAGAATTTTATTTAGCCATAAAAAACAAGGAAATCCTGCCATTTGACAACATGGACGGTCTCTGAGGACATAATGCTAAATGAAATAAGTCAGATGGAGAAAACTAAATACCATATGATCTAATTTATCTATGGAATCTAGAAAAAAAAAAAAAGCCATGAAAAAAAGAGACCAGATTTTTGGTAACCATGGATAGTAGGTGGAAAGAGAAGGAATTGGAAGGCTGATGAACAAAAGATACAAACTTCCGGTTGTGAGATACACACGTACTAGGGATGTTTGTACAATATGATGACATGCAGTTAACCCTGATGCACAGTATCCAGAAAAGTATTAAGACGGCAAATCCTAAAAGTGCTTATCACAAGGAAAACACATGTTTTCCTCATCTTTTGTTGTTTCTTTTTATTGTATCTATTTGAGATGATGGATGCTAAGTAAACTTATTACAGTAATCATTTTGCAAAATATGTAAGTCAAACCATTTTGCTGCATACTTTAAACTTATACCGTGATGTACGTCAACTATATGTCAATAAAGCCAGAAAAAAAATTTTATTTTTTTTTTAAGGAAAATGGACTTTAAGAGTCACAGGAAAATACATTCAAGGAAGGAAAAGAGGCAGGTACAAGAGGCCACTGTAGAAGGTTAAANTACCGTGATGTACGTCAACTATATGTCAATAAAGCCAGAAAAAAAATTTTATTTTTTTTTTAAGGAAAATGGACTTTAAGAGTCACAGGAAAATACATTCAAGGAAGGAAAAGAGGCAGGTACAAGAGGCCACTGTAGAAGGTTAAATACTATTCATCTGGAATTTAACAGGCTGATGGAATGCATTAGGGAAAGGAAAAAGATTCTGTACTCCGTAGGTGAAATTGCAGTGTGTGAATGAGAAATTGTGGAGATGATTCAAAAGAAACACTCAGAAATAAATGGGAAAGGAGGAGGGAGAAAAGGTCACATCTGAGTCTTAGATTCACAGGTGATCATCAGCGGGTACTGACTTACAAAAGAAAAAAAATATTCAGATACTGGTGCTTGATCCCGGAGCTCACCCTCTCAGACTACAGGCTGTTGAGCTGCATCTCCACCCTCAGCCCATACCACCCATGCAAAGGGGCACGGCAAGAACAATGGAGAACATGCAGTGGGTACAAAGGGACAGAGCAAGAAGCAGCCGCATGTTTCCATGGCTACCAAGGAAGATCAGGGCCAACCATCTTCCTTCTTCATAAAAGACACATTTCTAGCTGCTTTTCCTTGGAGCTTGCCAAAAAAGTCACTCTTCCATTCTCTTAGAAGATACCACTGGACTTTGGTTGAAGGTTTGTGAAAGCAGGAGGACAGAAATGCTGGTTTTTATGCATTTCATATTTACTAGGTCTGCTCCGGTGGTTTTACTGCCAGAAATTCTTTTATTTCACATGTTTACTGTCAACTCTAGGCAACGGGGATGTTATTTGACACTGGAGGAAATGGAAACTCAGCGAGTTTAATCGACTTGCCCAAAGGCTCAGAACTTGCAAGGGGGCAGGGATGGAATAGGAACCAAGACCTGCTGACCTCCAAACTCAATATCTCCTCCACTGCACCACACTTCCTCTAAAGGAAGAGAACTTTCTCAAATCTCCGCGTGTCTCCCTCTTCACCTCTTTCTCCTGGCTCTCAGATTATACCTGAGAAATGGTGGAGAATAGGCTCAGCCTGATGTTCTATAAACTCTGCCAGTTATATATGCCCGTCCCTTCCGTCGACTCGGGCTGCATGCATTGCATGTCCTGCCTACTTTTCTTAACATGAACAAAGGGAGATCAACTTCTCAAGACCAGAGAACTCCCATCTCCTGGAAGTCTGCCCTAACCATTGCAACTCACAGGAAACCCAAATTCCTCTTAATTCTTAAACCATGTGTATTATCTGTTCTATATTTGACTCACAGCAGCTCAGGATCACAGGGGACTCAAAGGGCTTTGACCCTAACATCGAACAGTGTGAGTAGCATCTACAGGCAGTTTCCTACAATGTTTCTCATCATGGCCATCCACCTTGAACTTGAACATCACCTGGAAGCTCGTGAGCTCAAAAGAAACTGACTTAATTGCTGCTACTGATGATAATCATTTTCTTTTAAAGCATACACTATATATAATATGTTGTGCAAAGTATTTTAGATATTACTTGATTCAATCAATCATAAAGTTTTGTAAGCTCTTCATTTTGCAAACAAGAGAAATGAGTTTAGCCCAAGGCTAGAAGGCTACTGAGCCCCAAAGCCAGAATTCCAAATCTGGATCTAGACTCTGAAGCCCTTAATAGGGCAGCATGCAGCCTTCCCTTACTGTTAACCTTCAGGGTAAGGGCCATGTCACAGCAAAAATCTATTCATAGAAAACTATAATTTGAAAAGATGTTCACAAAACACATCCCTATGTGCAGTTCAGTCGCTCAGTCATGTCCGACTCTTTGTGACCCCATGAATCGCAGCACACCAGGCCTCCCTGTCCATCACCAACTCCCGGAGTTCACTCAGACTCACATCCATCGAGTCAGTGATGCCATCCAGCCATCTCATCCTCTGTCATCCCCTTCTCCTGCCTGCAATCCCTCCCAGCATCAGAGTCTTTTCCAGTGAGTCAACTCTTCGCATGAGGTGGCCAAAGTACTGGAGTTTCAGCTTTAGCATCATTCCTTCCAAAGAAATCCCAGGGTTGATCTCCTTCAGAATGGACTGGTTGGATCTCCTTGCAGTCCAAGGGACTCTCAAGAGT
>SJYT01071761.1:328382-382623 GCA_006410635.1 Cephalophus harveyi
TGACACTGTTTCCACTGTTTCCCCATCTATTTCCCATGAAGTGATGGGACCAGATGCCATGATCTTCGTTTTCTGAATGTTGAGCTTTAAGCCAACTTTTTCGCTCTCCTCTTTCACTTTCATCAAGAGGCTTTTCAGCTCCTCTTCACTTTCTGCCATAAGGGTGGTGTCATCTGCATATCTGAGGTTATTGCTGTTTCTCCTGGCAATCTTAATTCCAGCTTGTGCTTCTTCCAGCCCAGCATTTCTCATGATGTACTCTGCATAGAAGTTAAATAAGCAGGGTGACAATATACAGCCTTGATGTACTCCTTTTCCTATTTGGAACCAGTCTGTTGTTCCATGTCCAGTTCTAATTGTTGCTTCCTGACCTGAGTACAGGTTTCTCAAGAGGCAGATCAGGTGGTCTGGTATTCCCATCTCTTTCAGAATTTTCCATAGTTTATTGTGATCCACCCAGCTGCCGCCCCTGGCCTCGGGCTCGGGCTTGGGGTGTCTCCTCAGGGTCACTGCCCCTGGCCTCGGGCTCATGATGGCTCCTCACTGCCACCGCCCCTGGCCTTGAGCGCGAGGTGGCTTCTCCCGGCTGCCCCTGACCTTGGACACGGGGTGTCTCCTCCCGGCCGGCCCTGGCCTCAGACACGGGGTGTCTCCTCCCGGCCACCGCCCCTGACCTTGGATGCGGGGTAGCTCCTCTCGGTCGCCGGCCCTGACCTCAGACACAGGGTAGCTCCTCTCGGCCATTCCTGGCCTTTCGTAGCCTGGCACTCTAGGCTGCAGCCCTTGACCTCAGACGTGGGGTAGCTCCTCTCAACCGCGCTTAGTGCACCGGCCCAGCTCTCGCAGCAGCTGAGCTTTCCAAATTTGCTGGCATATTGAGTGCAGCACTTTCACAGCATCATCTTTCAGGATCTGAAATAGCTCAACTGGATTTCCATCACCTCCACTAGCTTTGTGCATAATGATGCTAAGGCCCACTTGACTTCACATTCCAGGATGTCTGTCTCTTGATGAGTGATCACACCATCGTGATTACACCATGAACAGTACGAAAAGGCAAAATGATAGGATAATGAAAGAGGAACTCCCCAGGTCAATAGGTGCCCAATATGCTACTGGAGATCAGTGGAGAAATAACTCAGAAAGAATGAATGGATGGAGCCAAAGCAAAAACGATACCCTATTGTGGATGTGACTGGTGATAGAAGCAAGGTCTGATGCTGTAAAGAGCAATACTGCATAGGAACCTGGAATGTCAGGTCCATGAATCAAGGCAAATTGGAAGTGGTCAAACAAGAGATGGCAAGAGTGAATGTCGACGTTCTAGGAATCAGCGAGCTAAAATGGACTGGAATGGGTGAATTTAACTCAGATGACCATTCTATCTACTACTGTGGGCAGGAATCCCCCAGACGAAATGGAATAGCCATCATGGTCAACAAAAGAGTCTGAAATGCAGTACGTGGATGCAATCTCAAAAATGACAGAATTATCTCTGTTTGTTTCCAAGGCAAATCATTCAATATCACAGTAATCCAAGTCTATGCCCCAACCAGTAATGCTGAAGAAGCTGAAGTTGAATGGTTCTATGAAGACCTACAAGACCTTTTAGAACTAACACCCCAAAAAGATGTCCTTTTCATTACAGGGGACTGGAATGCAAAAGTAGGAAGTCAAGAAACACCTGGTGTACAGGCAAATTTGGCCTTGAAATGCGGAATGAAGCAGGGCAAAGACTAATAGAGTTTTGCCAAGAAAATGCACTGGTCATAGCAAACACCCTCTTCCAACAACACAGAGAAGACTCTACACATGGACATCACCAGATGGTCAACACCGAAATCAGATTGATAATATTCTATGCAGCCAAAGATGGAGAAGCTCTATACAGTCAACAAAAACAAGACCAGGAGCTGACTGTGGCTCAGATCATGAACTTATTGCCAAATTTAGACTTAAATTGAAGAAAGTAGGGAAAACCACTCAACCATTCAGTATGACCTAAATCAAATCCCTTATGATTATACAGTGGAAGTGAGAAATAGATTTAAGGGTCTAGATCTGATAGACAGAGTGCCTGATGAACTATGGACTGAGGTTCATGACATTGTACAGGAGACAGGGATCAAGACCATCCCCATGGAAAAGAAATGCAAAAAAGCAAAATGGCTGTCTGAGGAGGCCTTACAAATACCTGTAAAAAGAGAAGTGAAAAACAAAGGAGGAAAGGAAAGATATAAGCATTTGAATGCAGAGTTCCAAAGAATAGCAAGGAGAGATAAGAAAGCCTGCTTCAGCGATCAATGCAAAGAAATAGAGGAAAACAACAGAATGGGAAAGACTAGAGATCTCTTCAAGAAAATGAGAGATACCAAGGGAACAGTTCATGCAAAGATGGGCTCGATAAAGGATAGAAATGGTATGGACCTAACAGAAGCAGAAGATATTAAGAAGAGGTGGCAAGAATACACAGAAGAACTGTACAAAAAAGATCTTCATGACCCGGATAATCACGATGGTGTGATCACTCCCTGTGTTCACAGAAGTACTATTTACATTATCCAAGACACGGAAACAACCTAGACAGATAGAAAGATAAAGGAGATGTGGTGTATATGTACACAATGGAATACTAGCCAAAAAAGAATGAAATGATGTGGCAACATGGATGGACCTAGAGAAGCGAAGGAAGTAAAGCAAGTCAGGCAGGGAAAGACAAACACCGTATAATATTACTTATATGCAGAATCTAAAATATGACACAAACGAACTTCTTCATAAAACAGAAACAGACTCAAAGACATAGAGAAGAGACTTGTGGTTTCCAAGGGGGAGGGAGGTGGTAGAGGAATGGATCGGGAGTTTGGGGTTAACAGATGAAAACTATCATATATGGAATGAATTAACAAGGCCCTACTGTTTAGCACAGGGGACTATATTCAATACCCTGTGATAAACCATAATGCAAAAGAATATGAAAAACAACATGTATACACACACACACACACACACACACACACACACATACATATAAACTGTATCGCCTTGCTGTACACCAGAAACTAACACAACTTTGTAAATCAACTATGTGTGTGTGCATGCTAAGTCACTTCAGCCATGTCAGACTCTTTGTGACCCTACGGACTATAGCCTGCCAGGTTCCTCTGTCCATGGGATTCTCTAGGCAGGAATACTGGAGTGGGTTGTATGCCCTCCTCCAGGGGATCTTCTTGACCCAGGGATCGAACCCTCGTCCCTGGCAGGCATGTTCTTTACCACTAGCACTACCTGAGAAGCCCACAATCAACTATACTTCAGTAAAACACATTTTTATAAATCTACTCCTAGAGTGATAACCAGCTGAACCCAGCCCTTTTCTCCACAGTTCCACAAATCAGTCTCCACCCCTCCTCTCCAAGGCAACACTCTGGTTCTGAAGTTGGAAAATAGATTCCCCATCCTTTTGTTCCAAACACATACTCTGTCATTGACTTTCACATGTAGAAGATAATCACGGAGCCTAGAAACAGGGCTGGAGGAATAGCTTGAGATGAGTTAGTCTAATCCAGCATGCTAAAGGTCACGAGGAAGACAACAGCCTTGCCCAAGGTCACATTGCCCACAGCCGGACCTAGATCCCACCTGTGCCAGCTCCCATGACAATGTTTCTCAGTTCACCACTTGGGACAGTTGCTGACTTTTCCTACCTTAACCCGTATTTCAGATGCTGGTGCTTTCTTCCTACAGTAAAGATGATACATCTTATGGGCCTCTGTTCCTGTGGCACTGCTCATAGCTGCTCACGTATGACTATGTTAGCTGGGTTCAACTAAGGTAAGTTGGTCAATGTCAACACACAATCAAAATGAACCACATCCAAATACTCCCACAAAACAACCTCAACAAACTGGTACAAAATGTAAAGTACAGTAGATTAAAGAATGGGGACTTTGGAGATAGAGAAACTTGCTTTCATTTTTTTTCTCGTTGACCTTCAGGAAGTCTCATTATCCTAATCCATAAAATATGAATGACATCTACTCATTGAAAATACTCATTGAAAACACAATGAAAATACCTATTGCACAGCAGCTTCTCAGTGCACAGCAGTGCTCCTCACCATCATCACCATCATCATCATTACATATGAGACCAATAAATATAGACACTGACCTTTGAACCCAGATAACTGTGGAAATTTAGGAAGGTCAGAACTGGGAGAAAGATCATGTGGCCGAAAGAGTAATGACTTTCCTCTAGAGGAAGGGTCACACACACACAGAGGAGTAATACCCACTATGCGCTAAGCCTCTGCTGTGCCCTTTGCATCCATTATTCAGCTTTACAGCAACCCTTGAATCCCCATCTTATGAAGTGGGAAGTGGAGCTTGGGGAGGAGAAAAGGTTTGCTCGAGGTCACGGGCCTACTAAGCTGCTGAGCTGGTATCATAACTCAGGTCTCTGTGATGCTCTGAGCAGGACACAGACAGGTGGCCCATGGTCTGAGGAGAGTAACCAGTGCTGGACTGGAGATTACGTCAGGAGAGGCCAGCAGATGAAAGAGCTGAGATAGTTAGCCTTAAGGCAAGGAACACTCAGGCAGAGGAGCCTCTTGGTGAGGATATCATGGAAGATACACAAATGTAAGAAAAGGGAAAGAGATGAGATATTCGGCGTGAGCAACCATTGTGAACCAAGGCTCAGTGCTTGACCTGCACTGTTTCACTGAGTCCTAATTAACAACCCTCTAAATTAAGTACCATGATCTCCACTGTATAAATGAGGAAAATGATGCTCAGGGGGATCAGAGCTGCCCAGGCTGCACAAGCCATCAGAGACAGAGCTAGGATTCAACCAGTGTCTGCCTGACCCCAGAAACATCACTGTTCTTTATACCAGGGCTTGTTTGCCATCAGGCTCTCCTACAAATCTAAGAAACTAGAAGAAGCTTCGGCCTGAAGAAGCAGACTCTCAAACCAAGGGTCTTGCTCCCCACCCCAAGCCTCAGTCTTACAGAGGAAGGAACTAGGGTCCCATTGAGGGACAGAGGATCCTGCCCTTTTCTGGATGAAGGAGTTGGGCTGCTAGGCACCTGGGAACCTGACTGGAATAAACACACTTGTCTGCAACTCTTCACATAGAGGGGCAGTCCCAGGTTCAATCCCTGGGTCAGGAAGATCCCCTGGAAAAGGCAATGGCAACCCACTCCAGTACTCTTGCCTGGAAAATCCCATGGACGGAGGAGCCTGGTAGGCTGCAGTTCATGGGGTTTCAAAGAGTTGGACACGACTGAGCAACTTCACTTTCTTCTTTCTTTTTCCTCCTTGGTTTTCCAACCCATCGCCTCCTCTTTAGACCACTAACATTTCAGCAAAAGCAGGCTGAATTGTGTTTAAGCAGCCATCTGGAGATAAACAGCTTTGCCTTAAGACCTTTGAGGAGACAATATAAGAGAGGGTAAAAGAAGAAAGGAGGGAGGGGAGAAAATGTTCCTGTGAAGCACTTCTGCCCAGAAACATTTCCATACAGAGGCATCACAGTATTTTGGGCTGACATCCTGGACCCAAACCTCTTGAACCTGCTGGGTGAAATATGCCACCTCCAACAGAACCAAAGTGGTCTAAGCCCAGGGATCAGGCTGGACCCTGTCTTTCGTGACAAGGATGGGTCTGCAGAGAGCTCTGTTCTAGGCACCTAGGGACAAAGCGGGATACTGCTCTGCCACCGTCAGAAAATCTCTCCCCTCTCTGGACTCTGTCTCCCTGCCTATAACAGGAGATAGCCACTCATGCAAGGGATATTTATTGAGAGTCCACTTTCCCCTGAGCTCTGTGAGCAGGGGATCCAGAGCTCAGAGTCATTAGGGGTCTCAGTACCCACCGGGACAGCAGGCCCCTAAACAGAGAAACTAATGCAAGAGGATCGCCATGGTGCTGGAGGTCAGGCAGGTTTGGAGAACCGTTCCTGAGAGTTGAGGCTTGCAACATGGAAGTCAGCCAGGTAGAAAAACAGGGCACGCGGGCCAGGAGAATGGGAACGGCCGGGGTGAACAGGGCAAGGCACATAAACCGGAGTAGCGGGAGCTGCAGGCACTTGCAAACTGCAGGCAGGAGCAGCCAGGCAGGCAGGCGGGCTCCAACCTAGGGAGTCATGGTTCACGGCCTCGGAGAGTGGGCTCTACCCAAGAACATGTGGCCAGTCCTTCCAGGCCAGCCCCTCTGGCCCTGTGTGAACCTGAACCGCCTCCTCAGTCATTCACTTTGTCCACAAAGATGGGCTAGGTCCCTACTAAGTGCCAGACACAGTGCTAAGGGTGCTGCATAATCTCCAGTGACTTCATAATCTCAAGGAGTGGGATCCAAAGGCACTGTGACGAAGGATGAGATTTGCAACTGCCCCTCTGGAGTGGAGGACACGGAGTGGCCCTGACTTAAAGGCACAAACCTTATTCTGCAAAGACACTCTGAAATACACGAGATGTTTACACCAGAGGAGGCTGAGGAGCATCATGGATAGAATTTGAGAACCTGAAGCTTGGTGATAAATCATTCTTGAAGTCTAGAGCTGCCTGAAATGAAAGAAGGATCTGACTTTGGAGAAGAGCAGTAGTCACGTACGGATGTGAGAGTTGGACTATAAAGAAAGCTGAGTGCCGAAGAATTGATGCTTTTGAACTGTGGTGTTGGAGAAGACTCTTGAGAGTCCCTCGGACTTCAAGGAGATCAAACCACTCCATCCTAAAGGAAATCAGTCCTGGCTGTTCATTGGAAGGACTAATGTTGAAGCTGAAACTCCAATACTTTGGCTACCTGATACGAAGAACTGATTCATGTGAAAAGACCCTGATGCTGGAAAAGATTTAAGGTGGGAGGAGAAGGGGACGACAGAGGAAGAGATGGTTGGATGGCATCACCAATTCGATGGATATGAGTTTGAGTAAGCTCTGGGAGTTGGTGATGGACAGGGAGGCCTGGCGTGCTGCAGTCCATGGGGTCGCAAAGAGTCAGATGACTGAGTGACTGAACTGAACTGAACTGAAAGAGGGCTTCCCTTGTGGCTCAGCTGGTAAAGAATCCGCCTGCAATACAGGAGACCTAGGTTTGATCCCTGGGTTGGGAAGATCCCCTTGAGAAGGAAATGGCTACTCACTCCAGTATTCTGGCCTGGAGAGTTCCATGGACTGTACTGTATAGAGTCAGACATGACTGAGCGACTTTCACTTCACTCACAAAGAGGGCAAAGAGACCAAGGTAGGCAGCCTCTAAAAGAGCTCCCAATGGTCTCTGCCTCTTGGTATTCGAACCCAGGTATAATCCCCTCCCCTTACAGCCTCACTGTCATCAAATGGACTGTAGCAAAATTGTGGAATGTCACTTCCAAGAGTAGGGTAGGTACCGATGATGGTGACTTTCTTTTTTCTTACACTCTCTGGCTCTTCTCACTTTCTTGCCCTGGTGAAACCATATGCTTTGTTGGGAGCTGCCCCATAGAGAGGCCCACATGACAGGGAAAGGAGGGTAACCCCTGCTACAAGCTTATAAGAAGCTGGGAAGCAAGGCCTTCCCCAGCGGAGCCTGGAGAGGAGACCACAGCCCTGGTTGACGACTTCACAGCAATCTCATGAGAAACCCTGGGCTGGAGGACCAGTCACATGGTGCCTGGATCCCTGACCCAGAGAATAAACGTTGGTTGAGACAGTAAGTGAGCGGATACCCGTTGGCTGTTTTAACCTGCTAATGCTGTGATAATCTGTTACACGGGAACAAATACCTGGATCCTGGGCTAACCTGAATGAATGACCGACAGAGGCTGGAGACTTCATTGGTAGCAGGAAACTCGGAGTCCTTGAGATTGAGAAGGGACCTCCACCCACCGCAAAAAGGTTCCCTGAGCACTCGGTGAGTGCGAAGCCCCCAGCAAGTTGCAGGGCTCCCCAAGCAGGTGGCACAGCCCTAGCCTGGAGGAACCCAGTCAGGTGGGAGAGAAGGTTGGGAGAAGCTGTAATTACACGGTGCCTGGGTAACTGTTTCCCTGAACTCACAGCCTGGGGAGAGCTGAGCGGAAGCAGCTGCTGAAGTGTGCTTGACGAAATCAGGGCAGGCTTCACCGGGGAGGACCTCTTTTTTCTCTCTACCCCGGCCTCTCTGTCTCCCTCCTCCCCTCCCCACGCCCCTCTCGCATCTCTCTCTATATATACGATCCTGCGTTCACACAATGTCCCCAGAAGTGAAGTTGGTGACATGCAAGACTTGAGAGCTTGATAATCAGACATATTAAGCTTGAAAGCCAACTCAATAATCTCTCAACACTGCAAACTTGGGAAATCAATGAGAAAAAAAAAAAAAAGAAAAGGAGTTTAAGATCATAGCCCTGAAATTTCCCTGGCAGTCCAGTGGTTAAGACTCTGGACTCCCACTTCAGGGGGACCAAGTTTGATCCGTGGTCAGGAAACCAAGATCCTGCATGCTGCAAGGTGCAGTCAAAGAAAAAAAAAATGAAAAAGGTTAGATACATAGCCTGTAACTTCCCACAGAACTGTGGTCAACTACACTGCCCATTAGTTGAAGCTGTTGGTTCAATGTGGTCTTCATTGTCCCGGTTTATAAAATAGGAATAAAATGCCTACTTCACAAGTTACTTGAGCAAAAGCAAATTTTCAGCCCAGTGAATGATAATAAGAAAGGCTTGGTAATTGTTAGCCAGTAACTCCGAGAAAGTTACTTAATTTCTTTACATCTCTATGCATGTAGGTAAGGTTCGCACACCTTGTTTGGTATACACTGAGTGTTCTTAGCTGCTCTTCCTATTAATATTATCAGCAGAGGCCGTAGACTCAACAATTTGTCATGGTTTCCCCTAGACTAAGGGCTGACTAGCAATGATGCATTCAGGTCACACATCCTTGTGTATTTATAAAAAAGTTCCCTATGCCACCCCCAGGGGCACTTAGTTCCCTGGGCTGGAATGGAAGAACACAGATTATTTCTGCAGCAGGAGCTGAGCAGAGGCATCACTCTGGTGGGATGGCAGGGACGCCAGTGGCTCCCTAAGGAACTGTAATTCAGGTGATACGCACACCTGCAACTTCCTGCACGTGCCGCTGAATTTATGGGACAGCAATAATAGTAACATCATTAGCGCATATTTATTTGTAAAATATCCATATCTGAAGGAGCTAAAACAGAAGCCCTACTCAATTTTATAGAACTGTATGTATATATGCAAGGATGTGAATATATGCGTAAGTGTGTAAGAATTGAGATTAGGAGGTAGGCATGTATAGAGTAGAAGTAACGACAGCCCCGGGAATCACAGCTGTGAATTTCTCCCTCCACCTCCATCGCCAGCCAGGGCCAGCGTTAGCGGTGCTGCTTTCTTCTTGGTTTTCCAGTAGTCAGCAGCTCCAAGAACGGAGAGGAGCATTGCAGAGGTCAGCAGAGCTCACTTTCCCAGGTTTGCCAGCTTCGGGCTCCATGACTTTGGGATGCTCACTTCTGTCTTTGTACTATCTGTTTCCTCAAATGATAAAATGGGCATAATGATGTCTCGGTTGGTTCTACTTCAAGTCTAATGTTGGGGACAGACCTTCCCCCTCTTCTTTCATTCCCAGGTTTGCCAGCTTCGGGCTCCATGACTTTGGGATGCTCACTTCTGTCTTTGTACTATCTGTTTCCTCAAATGATAAAATGGTCATAATGATGTCTCGGTTGGTTCTACTTCAAGTCTAATGTTGGGGACAGACCTTCCCCCTCTTCTTTCCTTCTCTCCCTTCCTGGATATTTCCAACTACAAAAGACAGAGTCCATCCAAAGTCCATTGGTTTTACAGAGTAATCCTCCAATTGGCTATTTGCCAGGTTTTCTAGGAAAATCCTATAATTAGGAGAGATGAGTGTAAACCTCCCATCTCCTCCCACGAAATTCCACCTTCTTCAAGGACATGGACATTGCCTTATACTCTCCACCACTGGACCTGGTACTGAGTAGTTGCTAAATTAATATTTGGTTAATGAATAAATGAGTGAACAGAGAGTTTCTAACCAATGACTTGGAGAGAAGGAGCAGCTTTCATGGGAACTTTCCAAGTAGGGAAAACAAAATCTAAGCATTATCTCCTTGGTGAAGAGAATAAGGTGTCCATGAGTTTCAGCTGATGTATCACTTTATCTTCTAGTAAAATAATAACAGCTGCCATGGCTAAGCACAGTCCTAGGCTAAGGGGTTTATATGGAGTTATCTCATTTAATCCTTCTAACATTCTGTGATGGAGTTACTATTACTATACCATCTCACAGAGGAAAAAAACACGGAATCCCTATGAATGCCACCGCCTTCCTAAGATCACAGAGCCAATAAAACTTAAACTGATGATGGCTGATCCCACAGTGAAGCCCTCAAAACTCTGGCACATTGCCTCCCAGGGGACAGCCTTCTCACTCGTGAGAGGAGATCTCCCCCGCTGACACAGCATCCTCTCCGGCACTGTGGGACAGAGGCGGCCAACACAGAAACAGACGTGGCCTCCGCTCTCGTGAATTTCCCAGTCTGTTAAGGGTGGGTACTCAGAGATGTAGACATATCATGTGCATGCTGATTCATGCTAGAGTGGAGAGGCACAGAGTGGAATGAGGAATCTCTTTGAGAGAGGGGCGGTTAAGTCCGGTCCTGATGAGGGTGGAAGGGTGTTCTGAGCAGCACAATGGAGGTTCTGGAGTGGAATGCAGAGGAAACAGTGATGAGGACATGAGATGAGGATGGACAGGGGGGCAGGGACATGCAAGGCTCTGAAGGCCAAGGTAAGGAGTTTGCTCTCAGCCAGCAGGAGCAGGAGAACCACTAACAGGGCTGAGAAGGAAAGGACGTGATGGAGTTACGGGTTACGCTGCTCAGTCTGGCTGCGAGGGGACAGTGGCGGCATGACCAGAGGGTGGTGAGGAGTAAGAGGTTGTAAGTAATGACTTGATTGTGGGGGCAACACTGGCGACGGAGAAAAGTCACCAAATGCAAAGCACATCTGAAGTCAGAGCTCCTGGCTTGTGATGGATCAGAAAGGGGAAGGGATAAATAGGGTTTTGACAACTATACCCAAACTCTACTCCCAGGAAGAATTTCAACAGGTCATTTCATTGCCACAGGGAAGTACAGATATTCTGTACAACACACAGAACTTCCTAGTAAGAGGATGCTGTGTTCTTCTTGATTCAGGGCTAAAGGCAGTATTTCCTACCCTCCTGTCCAGTTTTGTTTATTCATGTATCATTCAACTGTTTATTCTTTAACACATATGTACCTAGTTTCTATATTTTCTATATGGGCCAAACTGCGAGATACAGAGAAAAATAAGATAGTAATCCCTAGGAGGTATATCAGGGCTTACCCGGTGGATCTGTGGTAAAATCTGCCTGCAATGCAGTAGATGCTGGGGAAGTGGGTTCCATCTGTGGGTCAAGACAATCCCCTGGAGGAGGAAATAGAAACCCACTCCAGTACTCTTGCCTGGGAAAGTCTATGGACAGAGGAGCCTGGCAGGGTATAGTCCATGGGGTGGCAAAGAGTTGGACACGACTGAGCGATGGAGCACAACCACGTGTAGAGACGCTGGAGGTACATCTCGGTTGGTCGTGGGATTGGAGCATTAGTGTACTGGAACTGGCTCCAGCTGAATCAAGAGTGCCAACTGTTAAATATTCAGGGATGCCGCTTGGCAGCTGCTAACTCTATGACTTGAAACCAGACATGGTAGGAGACTATACACCATAGTGAAAGTCACTCAGTCATGTCTGATTCTTTGGAACCCCACGGATATTCACGGAATTCTCCAGGCCAGAATACTGGAGTGGGTAGCCTTTCCCTTCCCCAGGGGATCTTCCCAACCCAGGGATCGAACCCAAGTCGCCCACATTGCAGACAAATTCTTTACCAGCTGAGCCACAAGGGAAGCCCAATGTACACCACAGGTATTTAGTTCAGTTCAGTTGCTCGGTCATGTCTGACTCTTTGCAACCCTAGAGACTGCAGCATGCCAGGCTTCCTGTCCATCACCAACTCTCGGAACCTACTCAAATTCATGTCCATCATGTTGATGATGCCATCCAACCATCTCATCCTCTCTCGTCCCCTTCTCCTCCCACCTTCAGTCTTTCCCAGCATCAGGGTCTTTTCCAATGAGTTGGTTCTTCATATCAGTTGGCCAAACTACTGGAGTTTCAGCTTCAGCACCAGTCCTTCCAATGAACATTCAGGACTGACTTCCTTTAGGATGGACAGGTTGGATCTCCTTGCAGACCAAGGGACTCTCAAGAGTCTTCTCCTACACCACAGTTCAAAAGCATCAGTTCTTTGGCTCTCAGCTTTCTTTATAGTCCAACTCTCACATCCATACTTGACTACTGGAAAAAGCATAACCTTGACTAGATGGACCTTTGTCAGTAAAGTAATGTCTCTGCTTTTGAATATGCTGTCTAGGTTGGTCATAGCTTTTCTTCCAAGGAGTAAGCGTCTTTTAATTTCATGGCTGCAGTCACCATCTGCAGTGGTTTTGGAGCCCCCCAAAATAAAGTTTGACACTGTTTCCACTGTTTCCCCATCTATTTCCCATGAAGTGATGGGACCGGATGCCATGATCTTCGTTTTCTGAATGTTGAGCTTTAAGCCAACTTTTTCCCTCTCCTCTTTCACTTTCATCAAGAGGCTCTTTAGTTCCTCTTCACTTTCTGCTATAAGGGTGGTGTCATCTGCATATCTGAGGTTATTGATATTTCTCCCAGCAATCTTGATTCCAGGTTGTGTTTCATCCAACCTGGCATTTCGCATGATGTACTCTGCATATAAGTTAAATAAGCAGGGTTACATATACAGCCTTAACGTACTCCTTTCCCGATTTGGAACCAGTCTGTTGTTCCATGTCCAGTTCTAACCGTTGCAAATGCTATAAACATAGCATATATTATATATATATATATATAAAATTATAAATTATATATATATAAATAGCTTATATAGATATAGGCAAATGCTATAAATGAAGCTATTTAGATTTTTTTTTTTCCTCTTCGGTGAGCCACCTTGCCAGCATACCAGTGGGTTAGAGCAGGTTGCCTCAATGGGGCTGCCAGTCTTGAAGGTTCCTCCTCCAAGTTCAGAGAAGTCAGAAGTATGTGCAGAAGTCCAGGTCACAGTCACAGAGTACAGTGACTCTAAGTATTTTCAGGCCAGACCATGGATGCTAGAATCGACCCCTCACCTCCTGCTGTGAACGCTTCCTGGAGTTCGGGATCAGGCAGTCCACTTTACCATTGTGACCGTCATGCCCTGATTTTAAACTGGAGAGAAGGTGGTGGCTCAGATGGTAAAGCATCCGCCTGCGGTGCAGGAGACTGGAGTTTGATCCCTGAGTTGGAAAGATCCCCTGGAGTAGAGAATGGCTGCCCACTCCAGTATTCTTGCCTGGGAAATCCCATGGACAGAGGAGCCTGCTGGGCTACAGTCCAGGGGGTCACAAAGAGTCGGATATGACTGAGCAACTCACACTTTCATTTTTCATACATACTATAGATACAGGCTTCAAAGTGCTTCGCACAGTGCCCTGTACCGACACAATTCCAATTCCATTTTTCTTCTTTAAGGAAGGAGAGCAACCCACCAGTCCATCCTCAGCACCCCCAGCAAATTCTGCTTTGCTGATCTGAGGTTCAGTTTTATTATTTCTAACATTTACATGGGCTCATCGGAGAGAGGTGGCCTGTCTCTTTCTAAGTGATGTCTTTACATAGCGATGATTTAAGCCTCCTTTAAGTGTCCATCTGGAGCCCTCAGCACAGTGGAGGGAGTCAAGTGGGTAAATTCTGATGTTAGTGGGAGGCTAACATTATGTGACTTGTTGATAAAATTATTGATGCCAGTCTGGACTGTGGCTTATGTTTTCTGAACAAAGAAATAAATTCTATCATCAATGAATTTTCAGTGGGAGGATGAAGAGGGAGAGAAGTCCTTCAACTCAGTCCTCAGGAGACTGTCTTAACCCTGGGCAAGGAGAGAGGAGGGGAGGAAACATTTGGAGCCACCTAGTCTAACAGCTCCGCTACCCACACTGTTGCGTTTCAGCCTCACTCGGACACTGTCAGTGTTTCTACACTTCAGGGAAGCTCTGTTACTTGCCCGAAGGCTTGGAGAGGGTAGGTGGTGGAGCTGGGACTTTACATAGGTTGGAGTTCAAGAATGCTGCTGCTGCTGCCAAGTCGCTTCAGTCGTACCCGACTCTGTGCGGCCCCAGAAACGGCAGCAGGCTCTGCTCTCTGAATCCCAGCAGGCTCTGCCGTCCCTGGGATTCTCCGGGCAAGAACACTGGAGTCGGTTGCCATTTCCTTCTCCACTGCATGAAAGTGGAAAGTGAAAGGGAAGTTGCTCAGTTGTGTCTGACTCTTTGCGACCCCACGGACTGCAGCCCACCAGGCTCCTCTGTCCATGGGATTTTCCAGGCAAGAGGACTGGAGTGGGGCGCCATCACCTTCTCTGGTTCAAGAACGAGCCCTTCCTTGTCCAGCATGTTGATCTCTGCACAGCAGGGAGCATGACTCCATTTGGTGCCACGGCCATCAGGATTGGCTCTACAGGGAGGGTGCTGAGTGACCCAGCCTGCCCCCAGCACCATGCTCATGGACTTCGCAAGGTGTCAGCCACCCCTGCGTACCTGCTGATCCAGACACCATTAGAGCATCTTCTCACCATGCACGCACACGGGGCCACCACTTCTTTCAGCCACTCAAACCACTCAGCAATACCCAGCTCCTAGAAAGCAGCTCTCTTTCAATCACATCCTCGCCTTACTGAGCTGATCCAGCTTTGCTTGCTCCCTAGCTCAGCATCCCCTGCAGGGCTTGTTCCAAATATGGGTCTTTGGTTTTACCATAAAAAACTACTGAATAACACTGTCTGGGATAGGGTCCAAAAACCTGATATTTAAGTTTTCTTTCCCTTCCAGAATTGTCTACCATTGTTCCTGCAGACGGAAACCAAAGAGTTTGTTTTAAAACCATATAGAATAAAGATGTGGTACTTATATATAATCAAAATATTACTCTGCCATAAAAAAAAAAAAAACAAATTTGAGTTAGTTGCAGCGAAATGGACGAACCTAGAACCTGTTATGCAGAGTGAAGTAAGTCAGAGAGAGAAAAATAAATGTCATATATTAAGGCATATATATGGAATCTACAAAAATAGTACTGATGAGCCTATCTCCAGGGAGGTAGTGGAGACGCAGATGTACAGAATGGACTTGTGGACAGAACAGAGGAAGAAGAGGGCAGGACAAACTGAGAGGGTAACATTGATAGAGACACACTATTATGTGTAAAATAGACAGCTAGTGGGAGGCCGCTATGCCACACAGAGAGCCCAGCCTGGCGCTCTGTGACGACCTGGAGGGTGGGATGGAGGGAGGAGGGAGGGTCAAGAGAGAGGGGATCTGCATTTATATCTATATTTATGCCTATATCTGTATCTATATAATCATGGCTGATCTGCGTTGTTGTACGGCAGAAACCAAAACAACATTGTAAGGCAATTATCCTCCAATTAAAAAATAAGGATGCATTGCACAACACAGGGAATCTAGCCAATACTTTATAATAACTGTAACTGGTGTATAATCTTTAAAATCATGAATTATTATACTGTACAACTATAATTTATGTAATACTGCACATCAACTGCACTTCAAGTAAAAAATATGATGTACTTTTATAAAAAATATTGAGAGATGAGCTATACAGTCAATGAAACCTGTACTCAGTCCCAAGCCATGTCGCTGGGTGTCTGTGGATGCTGACGCCTTCAGTGTGTATGAGCATGAATGTGTGTGTGTGCATGTGTGTAAGTGCGTGTGCTTGCATACCTGCCCATGCACTTTCAACACACTGTACGGAAACACAGAAGATGTATATCTTTAAAATTAGCTTCATAAAGGATATTTATGCGTAGTGAATGTAATACTGTTCATATTTCTCATATCTAACAGGTTAATTAGGTTTGGAGACAAGACTGGAAACTTAATCCATATTCATAATCCTATCAATTGGCAGGAAGACTATGCAACTTTTTGAGGGGCTGGCCTTGGCTACAAACCGCCGCTGTTCCTAGTGCCGCAGCTCTGGCACACCGGGGTAGAGGGCAGATAGAACGCCACGTGCAGCCTTCGAAGCAAAACAGCCCTGCGGTGTCCTCTCACTTCAGGGACATGCTATATGAGTGTACTTTTCATGGGATAGCCTTGGAACCCGATCACATTAGTTTGCACAGATTTTACTGCTACTGCTAAGTCGCTTCAGTCGTGTCGACTCTGTGCGACCCCATAGACGGCAGCCCACCAGGCTCCTCCGTCCCTGGGATTCTCCAGGCAAGAACACTGGAGTGGGTTGCCACTTCCTTCTCCAATGCATGAAAGTGAAAAGTGAAAGTGAAGTGGCTCAGTCGTGCCCGACTCTTAGCGACCCCTATACCTGCTATGTGAGGCAGAGTTCTAATTCAAATACATTGCACAGTAGAGTGCCAGCTAGGGCTATTCTTAGAAATAACCACACTTTATGACCTTTTGACCTTAAGGTACTTTTTTTTTTTCAGGCTAAAGACCCAGGGCTCATCTGCTGTCCTGGCGAGCACCTCAATAGTATTGAGATGTTTTTGATCCACTAGGCGGTAAGTCAACTTTTGCAGGCTAGCCCGGAAACTTTGCCACTGTTTGTTTTCTATGAGGAGGCACACTCTGCATGCCCAAAGATCTTACAAACAAATTGCTGGCCACCCAGTGGGCTGCTCTGTTGATCTCCTGGGGGTTGCAGCAAAAACTTACCCAGGGGGTAATGAGCTGCAGGACCACAGGAGCTGGATAAAGGCGATGCAGGCTGAGAGCTATAAATAGTGTGCCAAGTGACCCTAACAAGCTCTTCTATCCACTGGGCCTGTTCCAACAGCTTTCTCTTTCAGATACATGAAAGCAGCTGAAAGGATTGTTTTCCCGAGAGCTTTTTGGCTGCCCTAAGCGAGCCAAGGGACTTTGCTGTTTCTAATTATCTCCCTTTATGTTCAGGCCGAGACTTGTTAATACAATAACGCTGCGTTTCCAGGACGTGCTCACAACGCAGAAACATCTCAAGGTGTTTTACAAGCAGAAGATCATGTTAAATCAAATCAAATACCAATTAAAGATTAACAGTGGTGTGAGAGAGCTGTTATCACGGTCCAGCCAGAGCCGCTGGGATGGCGGGGGTTTCCTCCAACCTGCTGTGGTCCAGCTCCCATCCAGATTGCTATTTTAGGATCTACTCAGCAAAATGGTCTTTGCCTGAGTCCCAAGGTCCCAGAGTATCAACACTGGAAAGATGTTAAATATCATCCTGCTGCTGCTGCTGCTAAGTCGCTTCAGTCGTGTCCGACTCTGTGCGACCCCATAGACGGCAGCCCAGCAGGCTCCACCGTCCCTGGGACTCTCCAGGCAAGAACACTCGAGTGGGTTGCCACTTCCTTCTCCAATGCACGAAAGTGAAAAGTGAAAGTGAAGTCGCTCAGTCATGTCCGACTCTTCATGACCCCATGGACTGCAGCCTACCAGGCTCCTCCACCCATGAGATTTTCCAGGCAAGAGCACTGGAGTGGGGTGCCATCGCCTTCTCTGAAATATCATTCTGGCTGAGCCTTATTATTAAAAATGGAAAAACTGAGGTCTAGAGAGAAGGAGTGACCAGTTTCAGCCAGAATCAAGAGTCCAAACTACTTGAGATGTTCCCAAGAACCCCTTGTTGTTGACATAGGACCCCATCTGGTTGCTTCCCAACACCTAGGAACTTTTTCTCTGATTTCCACTTAGCTACCAATATATATGTTCTTCTGGAATCTCAGAATGTATCTTATTTAGAAAAACAAGTGTGTGCAGATGCACTTAAGCGGAGGATCTCAAGATGACATCATCCTTGACGTCGGATAGGTCCAAACATCCTGATAATGGCTGGAGTCCTTAAAAGACAAAGACAGATGGAGATCTGAGGCGTTCAGAGGAGAAGGTTATGTGAAGACAGAGGCAGAGACTGGAGTGATGCATCTACAAGATGAGAAATGCTGCACACTGTCATCAGCCAGAAGAAGCTAGGACACAGGCATGGAATCGGATGCTCCCTCTGAACTTCCAGAAGAAGTTCACTTAGGCAACACCTTGACCTTGGGCTTCCAGCCTCTAGAACTGTAAGAGTATGTGTGTTTCTGTTGTTTAAAGCCACCCAGTTTGGGGTAACTTGTTACAGCAACCACAGGAAACTAATATTGGCCTCATCCTGAGATGTCCCTCACCTCTTCCATGCAGTGAGGACCTACTTTTCTTTTAAGACCCTGTTTTAATGTCGCCACCAGCCTGTGTATGAGCCTTCCTGACTGCACCCCCGATTAGAATGGATCCCAACTTCCCGGGTGTTCCTAAGTGTACACAGCCATCAAGCTCATCTCAGCATCTGGAACTTGCTATTTGTGTTACTCGTCCTTCCCTCCTAGCAAATTCCAGGGCAGCTAGACGACAGACCGCATCTGATTCAGCTGTGGGCCCCAGGTGCAATTACACTCATACATGCGTTTAGGAAATTTCTATAGAATTAAGGTGAGTATAAACGGAGACTTAATCCGTGTTCTTTTCCTTCCTTTCCAACTATAGAAACCTGTGTCTATCACATGGTACGGACCCTGCATGGAACCACCATATGGACCCTGTATGAACCCTGCATGGGACAACTGATTGGTTCAAGATCAGGAAAGGAGTCTGCCAGGGCTGTCTGCTGTCACCCTGCTTGTTTAATCTATACACTGAGTGCATCATGAGACATGCCAGGCTGGTCGAGTCACAAGCTGGAATCAAGATAGGTGGGAGAAACGACAGCAACCTAAAGAGCCTCTTGATAAGGGTGAAGGAGGAGAGTGAAAGAGCCGGCTTAAGACTAAATATAAAAAGAAAAAAAACTAAGATCATGGGCGTACACCAGGTTGACCCCAAAGTTGTCTCATACCTGGGCTTGAAATTCTCTAAGTATTTTTTAATAGACCTCAGGTTAGGGGAGCAGGAAAGGTTAGTAAGGGGGCATGGAGATGCAGTGGGGCTTCCCAGGTGGCTCACTGATAAACAATTCACCTGCCAATGCAGGAGACAAGGGTTCGATCCCTAGGTCAGGAAGATCACCCAGAGGAGAAAACAGCAATGCATTCCAGTATTCTTGCTTGGAAAATTCCATGGACAGACGAGCCTGGTGGGCTATAGTTCATGGGTTCATAAACAGTCAGGACATCCTGTCCCATTACTGCACGGCAAAGAGAAGGGGAAAAGGTGGAAGTAGTGAGAGATTTCCTCTTCTTGGGCTCCAAAATCACTACGGACAGTGACTGCAGCCATGAAATTAGCAGACAATTGCTTCTTGGCAGGAAAGCGATGACAAACCAAGACAGTGTGTTGAAAAGCAGAGACATTACCCGGCCAACAAAGGTCTGTATAGTCAAGGCTATGGTCTTCCCAGTGGTCATGCATGGTTGTGAGAGCTGGACTGTAAAGAAGGCAGAATGCCAAAGAGTTGATGCCTTCCAACTGTGGTGTTGGAGAAGACTCCTGAGAGTCCCTTGGACAGCAAAGAGATCAAGCCAGTCAATCTTAAGGGAGATCAAACCGTAATGTTCAATAGAAGGACTGACGCTGAAGCTGAAGCTCCAGTATCATGGTCATCCGATACAAACAGATGACTCATTTGAAAAGTCCCTGGTGCTGAGAAAGATAGAGGGCAGAAGGAGAAGAGGGTGGCAAAGGATGAGATGGTTGGACCGCATCACCAATGCAATGAACATGAAATTGGGCAAACTCCGGGAGATGGTGAGGGCCAGGGAGGCCTGGCGTGCTGCAGTTCAGGGGTCGCAGAGTAGACACAACTGGGCAGCTGAACAACAACGACACCTACTGCGTCTCCATGAGTGTGCATGCACGCTTAGTTGCTCACCGTGTCTATTTGTGACCGCATGGACTGTGGCCCGCCAGGCTCCTCTGTCCATGGAATTCTCCAGGCAAGAATACTGGAGTGGATTGCAATTTCCTCCCCAGGGGATCTTCCTGGCCCAGGGATCAAGCCCCTGTCTCCTGCACTGGCAGGCGGATTCTTCACCACTGAGCCACCTGGGAAGCCCCACGGCATCTCCAGGTCCCCCCACTCACCTTTCCCGCTCCCCTAACTGGAAGTCTGCTAAAAAACAAACTTAGAGAACTTCAGACCCAGGTATGAGGCAGCTTTGGGGTCAACCTGGCGCACACCCCACTTCTATCACTTTTTAGTAACTGAACCTCTATGCACTTCAGAGCTCTCATCTTTGAAACGTATGTAGGAGATTAAATGAGTTAATGCAGTAAATCTGGACAATAACGCTTTCAGACAAAACACCATCACCCAGTTTTACAGATTAAGACCTTGACTCCAAGAGGAGTGAATTGTTGGGGGTGGCACAGTCAGAGAGTGCCATTCAGGTCTTGAACGTCAGACTAGCATACAAGTCCATAGTCTTGAACATATTACACAGAATCCCAGGCTCTCTGCTACCCCAACAAGATGCCCCTAATCCACGTGCTGAGTGACAAAAATTATTCTATTGTTTTCCAGAATGATGGTTCTCCTGAATAGCACATATTCTTGAATTTATCTTGCTCCATCTTCCAGCTCCTTGGGAGGCCTCTAAATTCGTATCTAATACAGTCTTCCGAGTCTCAGCTGGTTTGAGACACTGTGAATCGTGATGTTGGGCATATGAAAACAAATGCCTTCTACCCAAAGCATCATCTTTCAATTACAGATCACTCTCCCCATTTGGAAGTACTTCCCTTTGGATGCAGATATCTCGCAGTCTGGTTAGAACTGGGAAGGAATAGAGAGAAGGGAGATGGGGAGAGAAAGAGATGGGGGGACATTGAGACAGAGAGGGGGAGGAGAAAGACAATGGAAGCATCCATTTGAACAGATGATGCTCGCCTTGTTCAAGGCCCTTGCAACACAGCCTCAGGGGCTCAGTCCCCTGGGTCTACAGGCTGGCACCCAGGAAAGTGGCACTGGAGTTGTGGAATATGGTGGCACAGACACAGTGCAACTTCTTTTTTTTTTTTAAACCATGGATGAAATCAAGGTAGAAGTTAAGTGGCTTCTCCAACCAGTTGGCAAGGTAACGGCAGAATCCGGATCTCTGACTTCTAACTCTTGTTCTGTAGTAGACAGAGGGTTGCTGCTGCTACTGCTAAGTCGCGCCAGTCGTGTCTGACTCTGTGCGACCCCATGGACTGCAGCCCACCAGGTTCCTCCGTCCATGGGATTTTCCAGGCAAGAGTACTGGAGTGGGGTGCCATCAGGTATATCCAAAAACAGAAAAACAAACTGGAGGTACAGACTAAGGGGATTTTGTAGGGAAGACAAAAGAGACTTAAGATGTGAAAGAAGGAAAAAAAGAGAAAAAGAAGGAATAGAGAGATGGAAGTAAAACAAGACATCTATGAAGGAGAAGAAAAGAGATGAGGAACAGGAAGAGGAGGCAGGAGAGGTGTGAGAAAACAGAAAAAGGCAAAGACAAAACAGTGCGGGAGGAATTCAGACACGGGGCGATTACAGAAACAAAGATGGGCGCTGGACAACTTTCCTCACTGCCCGATGAAGACGCTTCAGCACTCTCTCATGCTTGCATCCAGTGCCTTCCCAGGTCCCCGGCCCTCTCTGATTGAACTTGGTTGATCTCTCCCACCCACTCCTATTCCCCCACTCAGCTTTCTGCCTCCAGGAATACCTTGACCACTCCTTTTCTCCACCCTACTCCTGGATATCACTAGGTTCATTTCCCCTCATCCTCTAAGCTCTCCTCTCCTTCAAAAACCCTCCTCTCTGCTCTTCCTATCATCCACCTTCCATTCCAGACACGGTTGGAAGGCTCTCTTCCGTGTTCCTGTAACACCCCAGAAACCGCCATCATATTATTGATCACAATGGACCTTATATCTCAGTTTTAATGGTATCCTGCTTCCCCCAGCAGACTACATTTCCCAGGGCCAGGAAGGAGGTTGGATCCATTTTCTACCTCCAGCACCTACCACAGGGTAAAGCATGCATTGCATACCCAGCGCAGGACTGATAAATGCGTGACTGATGAATGCATTGGACAAAATGCTCCTGCTCTCAGTGAGGGAAAAAAAATGTCTACAACCACTGGGGGGCGCACTTGGGTAACTGCAGCAATAGACCCTGGGGGAGGAGACAGAATTTCTCTGCTCCAAACACCTCTGAGAAACAAGAGCAATTTGAAACTGGAGAAAGCCTTCCAGACTTCACCAGGTGAGGCTGAGAATGGAACAGAGCCTGCCCTGGTGGATTAAAGACTAAAATCAAAGTCTGAAGAATTGGACTCGAGTCCGTGGAACTGGTGAGCTCTCTGGCTTGGGGCATTATTCATCACCGAAGGGCAAAGGCTCACTGCCCGCCAGCCCAGGTGAGGGCATTATCATCACTGGCCTCACCTGCAGGAAAAACAGAATGAGTAACAAAGCATTCTGATCTATCAGGGGAAAAAAAAAAAAAAAAAAACAATATAGGGAGTGGGGTTATCCGGGATTCTTATTCTAATTGGGAACATTTACTGCACACCTACTATGTCAAACATGATCTCAGACACTAGTAATACAGGTGTGAGCAAGTCACTGCTGCTGATCGCCACTCAAGAGGGCAGCAGAGACATACAAGGCTAACCATGATTTTAAAGAAGCAACAAGCACGAGATGCTAAGAGAGATATAGTAACGTGCCATGGGGACGCTTTGTCTGGAGGGATCAGGTGAGCATCCAAAAGTTGATATTTATTCCAATCAGACCTAGCGGGACAGTGTGGCTTTATCAGATGGAGTGGGGTTGACGACGCACTCTAGGCTGACGGAGCTGTGCCAGCAAGCAGTAGCAGGTGAAGACGTGCAGGGTGTGTTTGTGGGTGTTTGGGTAGAAGAATGGAATCTTTGGCGAGAGAGGCCACTCTGGCTAAAAGTAACAACAGGTAATAGGTGGCTCAGACAGTAAAGAATCTGCCCGCAATGCAGGAGACCTGGGTTCGATCCCTGGGTCAGGAAGATCCCCTGGAGAAGGGAATGGCTACCCATTGCAGTAGTCTTGCCTGGACGATTCCATGGTCAGAGGAGCCTGGTGGGCTACAGGTCATGGGGTCGCAAAGAACTGGAAACAGTGAAGTGACCAACACTTTCAATGGCGATCAGAACAGGAAAGGAAGGGAAAGGAGTGGGTGGGGATGGCTGCAGCTGCAGGGACAGACAGGATGATAAAGCAGGATGCCGAACATGGGACTGCGCACACAATGTCTCAGTGAGTCCCACATGTGTACACACACACATGTGTATATGGGGTTAAGTAACATATTTAAGGCAAGGAAACAGCAGAGCCAGGATCTACACTCAGGCTGTCCATCTCCAAAGTCAGGGCTTCCCACGCCCTGCTACACTTCACCCAACGTCAGGCTAAGAAGTGGAGAACTGATTACAAAGGCCAAGAGGGAGCCGCCACAGGGATATGCGGGAATGACACGATTCCACAAATGCTTGCAGAAGATGGCTCGTGTCACGCGTACCCCATCAGCTATGGGCAATCCCTGCTTCCTTATTTTCTAATGAAGCCCCTTCTGGGGTGAGTGGGGGCGGACATGGTGCATTTGTAGCAGTCCCCAAGTGTCCCAGAGGAGCCCTGGACGGGCTCAGTCCCTCTGACAAACGCTCCAGCCTTCCACGGCCCCCGGGGGTGATTTATCAGAGCAGCGTCAACGCCTCTGCCCAGCAGCCTGTGATCCAAGGCTGGCAGCCCAGGCTGGGGTTTTTAATTAGCTGAGAGAGGGAAGAGTCAGGCCCTCTAGGATGGAGAGAAAGAGAGACACCCAGACGGCTCATAAATCCAGATCCAAGGGTCCAGCGGCTGGCGTCTGGCACGGGGCAGGGAGGAGGGGAAGAACAGACTGACGGGCTGGCTTTTCAGCTTTTTCACGGTCTCCTTTGCTTTCTGGTTCAGATACTGCAGGGGGCGGTGGGAACTGTGCCGCCTTTCACACAGCAATCCCTGGGGAGGCACCCTTTTCTAGCTTGGCTGTACGACCAAAACCCAGGGACCCTCATTTCTAGTTCCATCTCTACTGCTCACTTGCTGTGCAATTTGAGACCAAAACTACTACACAAAAGCTTACAGGCTTTGGAGTCGGATGTGAGCTGAAACCTCTACGCTATTTAAACTGTGACTCGAGCGACCTGCTTTTTTCTCTCTGGGCTTCAGTCTCCTCACCTACAAAGGCAGAAGAAGATCTTGTGTTGCAAAGACTAAATGAGAACACAGGTAAAGTGCTTGGCCTGTAACGGATGCTCAATAAATGACAGCTCTTTTTGAACGTATTTTCTTCTCTCTTGGCCTCAGTTTCCCCATATGTAAAATGCAAAGTTGTGCCATATGACTTTTAAGGGTTTTTCTAGCACTGATTTCTTCTGGGTATTCTTATCTGGATGTGTGTGTGCGCTTAGTCACTCAGTCGTGCCTGACTCTTTGTGATCCTATGAACTGTAGCCCACCAGGCTCCTCTGTCCTTGGAATTTTCCAGGAGAGAATACTAAAACAGGTTGCCACTTCCTCCTCCAGGGGATCTTTCCAACCCAAGGATGGAACCCACATCTCCTGCACTGATAGCTGGATCCTCTACCACTGAGCCACCTGGGATACAAGAAGAGGAATCCAAATCTGGGCAGGAGGGAGCTTATTTAGGAAGGAGGTTGCAAATTTACTCCTTGCAGGGGTCCAGAGGCAGGGCCGGGGCTAAGGTAAGGAAAAAATCGCGAGTGAGGCATATTTCATGCCAGTGAAGCAAGACAGTTCTCTGAGAGTCAGAGCTACTGGCTGCCTCCACAGTGAATGAGCTCCCTGCATCCAGAGAAAAGCAAAAGTTGGCCAACATTCTGGAGCTGAAGCTCTGAAAGAAATTTAAACATCGGAGTTGGGGGGAGAGACCAGAACTTTTCCTTTAAGTTTCTTACCTACACTGAAAATATCATGGCGTAATGCTTGGTGGTATATAAACTTATTGTATTGCTCATCATTTAACTCTCACAACCCAGAGGGCAGGGAGGATTGGCACCCACGCCTTCAGACAGGACACTCAAGGTGCAGAGAGTGAAGTCACTCGCTCAAGGTTGCACCACAGAGGAAGAGGCAGGGCAAGGCCAAGAGCTCTGGTGAACCTGACTCTCAAGCCCCTCTCTTTTTGTTTCACAGCTGGGTTCCCACCTCTGATTCCACAACGGATGGCAGCCCCAGCCTGGCTGATATTGATTACAGCTGTCCCTTCCTCCCCAGCCCCTGTCTCTGTCCCCCGACTGCTCCCCCACAACTATTTACGCTGGGCTGCCTGGTAACAAACGGCTCGTTACCATGCGGAAGGCGACAGCCGGGCGATTAGTGAAATTTGTTACCCATGCGTCTCCGAACAAAATTAAATTAAAAGTGCTGCTTCGCTGTCAAGATAAGGGCCAAGCTGCTGAGATAATTTTTCACTCTCAAACACTCAATTACCCAGTGAGGCTGGATCAGATACAATCAAAGGGGAAAAAAAGAAGAAAAAGAAAGAAAAAAAAAATACAGAGGCAGGACCTTCAGGAACAGATGTAAGAGTTGTTATCACTCCCTCTGGCCAGAGATGCTAAAGAGGCTGTTGCCATGGTGATAGGGCTGGACCACATGAGGCAGGTAGGTGGGTGTGGCCTCTGACTACATCCTGTAATAAAGGAGATGCTCTCCATCCCCACCGCCCCTCCCTTAAGCCAGACAGTGTCATTTCTTACCTGAGTTATTGCAATAGTCTCCAACCTGCTCTCTCTCACCCCATCCCTGTTCCCGTCTTTCCCAGCTTCTACAAAAGCTAGAGCGACCTTTCTACCCCATATCAAAACATCACTTCTCTGCTGAAATCCTTTGATGGCTTCCTATTGTCAGGATAAAGTCCAAAGCACCCAGCCAGTGTCACCTCGAGCTCTCTGCTCCTGAAAGTCTATATTTCAGTGAAACTAAGTAGACGTATCCTTCCTTCCCTTCTTCCTTGTTTTCAACAGAAATTATTTTGAGGTCTTACAGTATGCCAGGCATTTTGTTTGATCCCACTCTATTCATTGTCCCTTCTGTATGAATAGTCTTCTCTGACCTTTTTCTCTTCAACAATTCCATCCTGTTTTTCAGAACTCAGCCTAAATATTTCCCATGCCAGCATTTCTGCTCTGTTCCCACCAAACTGGTCTGGTGCTCTTTCTCCATGCCAGCGTGGAGTTCATCACCAGCCTCTATCACAGCCCTATTCATTCCACTGCAATTGCCCATCTGATCCTTTCCCCCACTGGACTGCGTGACGCACAGGGCAAAAACCAGACCTCACTCGTCAACACCTCACTCTAAACCTCCTCAGCCACTAGCACACAACTAATAGTACGTTGCCTTACATTTGCTAAAAACAAAACAGAGAGTACTCTTCAATTAGAATCACAGAATTGTAGAGCCAAGAGGACATCATAAAATCATAATCTGTTTGACTGGGGCTTCCTGAGTGGTCCAGTGGTTAAGAATCTGCCGGCTAATGCAGGGACACTGCTGATGCAGGTTTGATCCCTGGTCCAAGAATATCCTATATGCCACGTGTCAGCCAAGCCCATGCACCACAGCCACTGAGCCCATGCTCAAGAACCCGCTGCAACTACTGAGCCCACATGCCCGACTACTGAAGCCTGCACACTCTAGAGACTGCACTCCAGAACAAGAAAAACCACCGTGGTGGGAAGCCCTCGCATCACTCGAGACAGCCTGCAGGCAGCAGCGAAGACCAAGCACAGCTGAAAATAAGCAAATAAATCAATCTATGTGATTATTGAAAGATTATAGGCAGAAACGGAGGCCACCGAATTTGGTGGATCTGGTATTCTCCATTATATCTTGGTCACTCTGCCAGACTGAACATGTCTTGAGTGTATGGATCATCAGTCTCACCAACAGAAGAGCTTTGATAAAACTCAGAGATGCCCAGGCTCCACCTCAAACCTACTAAATAAAACTCTAGGTTGAAACCCAAAGGTAGGTCTCTGTTTTAAAAGCCTAAACATGTTACCCACATACATAGGGTTGGGAACCATGCTAAAAAGGAAAGTAACCTTACTCGAAACACCATCCAAGGACAGTACAAAGAGATCACTCTCACGATCCAGGATCTGTTCCACCTGGATATTTAATTCTGATTCTTTTTATCCTCTTTATTCTTCTCCATTAGATAAAGATGAATTGCATTCTTGCCTCCAGGGTTCCCAAGACCAGACACACAGTGGTTTGAATGAACAAGGGAAGAGGGATAGACAACATTTTCCAAGATTCCAAATGAACCTTGGAGATGGTCTGACCTAGTTACTTTATACTAGTGTATAAAGAAGTGGGCAAGTTTATCATCCATCACCTAGCATTTACTTGCACTGTTCCATTTCAACCTCAAAACCTCTCTTGGAAGAAACTGCAATTATGACTTTACAAAGCTGAAAAAAACAGGAGCCAGTGGGTTAAACTGATCTTTCCAAGATCACTCTGCAAAGATTCACAACCACCTGTTTATTTCTAAAGAACATGAGTTAAGCATTGCACTCTGGTACAATTACCTCTAGCAAAACCACCCAATTCAAATTCCTTCAGAGAACAGGCAGAGTATTCATGATAAACATGATTCACCCACATATATTTTTTAAATGAACTGTTATGATTGTCCTCAGAAGTAATCACTGTGGCTTATAAATTCTGCCCTTCTTAAAAAATCATTCTCAACAATTATCTGGCTGCATAATATTCCATCAAGTTGATGCACTGTAATTTACTTAGCCATTTTTCTATTGTTGGACATTCAAGCTCATTCTAATTTTTCAATATTTCAGATTATGCTACAATGAGTATCTTCAGGTTTAGAGCGTCATGAAAAATGAGTAGTGTCATGGAAAAAATATGGTCATAATATAATGTTGAGTAAAAAAAAAATGCAAATGTGTATGTTGATTACAGTTACAATGATGAGAAAAATATATGCAAGTGGGGATGAGAAAAAATGAAATACGCTCTTTGGTCTAGAAGGTTCTTGTTTGTTTTTGTTTTCTTCTACTAGTATTATTACATGATTCTAAATTGGTGAAAAATGATTAAAAAAACAAAACAATTAGCATACCATTCCCAATGCTGTTGAAGCACTTCAGTTCCTTGAGCATTTTCGCAGTGGAGAGATGAGCTTAGGAGTCAGTGCTTTAGACTCTTTCCATGGACAACAGCCAGAGGAGGAGCGTCTCAAAGGCTGGAACCATGTCCTTTTTTATTGGCTGAGCCATATGGCATGCAGTATCTTAGTTCCCTGACCACGGATTGAACCCACACCCTCTGTAGTCAATGCATAGAATCGTAACCACTGGACCCCCAGGGAATTCTCTGAAGCCATGTTTTATTAACATGTCTTATGTCTTATTAACCCCTGATTTCCAAGAAAGCCATGCTGTTCCTGAAATCTATAATGTGTGTTCAATGAATAAGAGCATAGAGTTTCAGAGCTTGAGGAGGCCTCGGATATAATTTATTCAAACACTACACCCTAGCTGAATGGATTGAGAGCCAAAGAGACTTGCCCAAGGTTCTCCAGCATCTGAGGGCAAGAATAAGTCTTGACCACACTTTTCCCCAAATCTACTCTAATTAGAAGAGACAGATGGTTAGCAAATTTGCTCAACAGGAGCCACGAAGAAAAAGTCCTTTTCCAGTCCAACACGGAATGGGTTTGACTCTGTGAACCTGAGTTAGTTTCAGATCTCCCCTGAATCCCTACATTCCCCAGCCTCTAAGCTGTTCTCATGACAAATGCCTCAGAGCTGGGATATCTGTTTCCTCCCCATAGAGCGCCAGGTGGTCTGATTGTACCTGAGATGCTGAGAGAAGGACATTTTCAACCTAGAATCCATGACTGAGCAGAATACCCTGGAACTCTTCCGTTGCCAGTCTACACCCCGCCCCACCAGCACAGCCAATTCCTCTTGCATCTTCATTTACCATCTAGTAGAGCTCTGAATTCTTCAATGACCTGCAAGACTCTCCCATGTCCTATACACCTTCTGTACATCCCCTCTTCCTAAACGCGGCTGGATCTATAAATATGACAGCATATCACTCCGTGATTAAACGATGTTATCTGAGAAAACTGAAAGGATTCTTTTCAGATATAATTAAAGTCCAGAAGCAGCTGACTGAGTTAATCATATAGGAGTTTACCCTGGGTGGGTCTGGCCAAATCAAATGAGTCTAAAGAGATGCTCTCCAGCCCTCTTCCCTTGGGGAAGCCATGCTGTGAACTGCCACGGGGTGACCTGTAAGAACTGGGAATGGTCCTGCCCACAGCAGCTATGAGCAGGCATGCCAGTCACGCAGGAAACAAGTCCCGCCAGCGACTACACGGGCTGGGAAAGGCCGGGAGCCTCAGCTGAGATCAAAGCCCTACGCCGACGCCTCGATTTGCGACTCTGAGTAAAGAGCCTGCAAGTAACGTAACTGGACTGTTGAGCGGCAGAACCACTGCAGGGTAATAAATGTGTGTTGTTTGGAGCTGCTAAGTTTGTTCGCTAAGCAGAAACAGACAGTGATGCACAGCCACGGAGTGCTGACTCCTACTCCTTTTCCCCGTCAGACCTCTCCTGGGCGCAGAGCTGGCTGGCAGCGTCTGCATCTGGATGTCCTGCGGGCACCCCAAGGCAGCGGCTCTACAGGCTCATCCATTCCTCGCTCCCCGCTCCCCGCCCCCGACGCCTGCCGCTCCCAGCTTCCCTGGCTCTGTGATGCTCTCCAGCCCCCACACCAGAATCCAACCTGCGTCTTCAGCAGTCCTCACAGGCTCACCTCACAGCCAATCGGTCACCAACTCTAACTGTATTTTAACACGTCCCCAGCAGACACTCCACCCATGCTCCCCCAGAGGGCCCCCGCCACTACCTCAATAGCCTCCTTTATAACTGGTCTGCCCCCCTCCAGTTCTTCCTCCACGGTGGAGAGAGTGATCTTTTTTAAAACAGGCACAGGATGATGCAACTTTCTTCCAAAACCTTCCGGCACTCCCCATGTCACGTAGGTTCAAGTTCAGGCTCTCTCCTGCTCAACTGGACAGGTGTTTTCTGAAGCACACGGCCACCTGCCAGCTATCATTAGGTTCCAGCAATACTGTGGGCTCCTCAAAGATGCCTTTCATGACTTTCCCCACGATAGGATGTCCCCCCTGTATTTTCTTCGCTGGCACATCTCACAGTGTGACATGATATATACCTTTATGTGTTTATCTGTGAGGTCCTCCTTCTCTCCCCATTTCTCTCTAGCAAGATTCACGAGGGCAGACCCCTGATTGGTCTGTTTGCCACTCTATACCCTATCCTTAGCATACAGTCTCAACACCATTAGACACTTAGTAGACGTTAGTTGATTCAATGAACAGAGAGATAAATGAACTTGACAATCAAAGTCTCTCCTCAGTTCAGTTCAGTTCAATTCAGTCGTGTCCGACTCTTTGTGACCCCATGAATTGCAGCACGCCAGGCCTCCCTGTCCATCACCAACTCCCGGAGTTCACCCAAACTCATGTCCATCGAGTTGGTGATGCCATACAGCCATCTCATCCTCTCTCGTCCCCTTTTCCTCCTGCCCCCAATCCCTCCCAGCATCAGAGTCTTTTCCAATGAGTCAACTCTTCGCATGAGGTGGCCAAAGTACTGGAGTTTCAGTTTTAGCATCATTTCTTCCAAAGAACACTCAGGACTGATCTCCTTTAGAATGGACTGGTTGGATCTCCTTGCAGTCCAAAGGACTCTCAAGAGTCTTCTCCAACACCACAGTTCAAAAGCATCAATTCTTCCGCACTCAGCCTTCTTCACAGTCCAACTCTCACATCCATACATGACCACAGGAAAAACCATAGCCTTGACAAGATGGACCTCTGTTGGCAAAGTAATGTCTCTGCTTTTCAATATGCTATCTAGGTTGGTCATAACTTTCCTTCCAAGGAGTAAGCATCTTTTAATTTCATGGCTGCAATCACCATCTGCAGTGATTTTGGAGCCCAGAAAAATAAAGCCAACCACTGTTTTCACTGTTTCCCCATCTATTTGCCATGAAGTGATGGGACCGGATGCCATGATCTTCATTTTCTGAATGTTGAGCTTTAAGCCAATATTTTCACTTTCCTGTTTCACTTTCATCAAGAGGCTTTTTAGTTCCCCTTCACTTTCTGCCATAAGGGTGGTGTCATCTGCATATCTGAGGTTACTGATATTTCTCCCTGCAATCTTGATTACAGCTTGTACTTCTTCCAGCCCAGCATTTCTTATATACTCTGCATATAAGTTAAATAAGCAGGGTGACAATATACAGCCTTGACGTACTCCTTTTCCTGTTTGGAACCAGTCTGTTGTTCCATGTCCAGCTCTAACTGTTGCTTCCTGACCTGCATACAGGTTTCTCAAGAGGCAGGTTGATCTGGGTCGGTTCAGCCTTCCCAGCCTTGTTCAAATATCTTCATTCATATTCCTTGTACTCTAGTGACACAGGGCTTCCCTGGCAGCTCAGATGGTAAAGAATCTGCCTTCAGTGCAAGAGAAATGGCTTCAATCTCTGGGTCAGAAAGAGCCCCTGGAGAAGGGAATGGCAACCCACTCCAGTATTCCTGCCTAGAGAATCTCATGGACAGAGGAGCCTGGTGGGCTACAGTCCATGGGGTCACAAAAGAGCTGGACACAGCTGAGCAACTAACACTTTCCCTAGTGACATACGACTCTGTCGGCTTATCATGCAAATCCTGTAAAGTGGGATTCTCACCTCCATTTTATTTATTTTAATTAAAAAAAATTTTTTTTGGCCTCACCATGTGGCATGTGGAATCTTAGTCCCCTGACCTGGGATTGAACCCATGTCCCTTGCAGTAGAATTTCAGAATCTTAATCCCTGAATTGTGAGGGAAGTCCCCTCACCTTCATTGTTTAGAACAGTCAGGGCTACATAAGGTTGTGCATACACGCACCTCATGGCGCGCTGGGCACACAGTGAGCAGTCACAGCCAGTGGTTTCAGTTCTATATCCGGGAAAGGGTTTGCAGGGGAGGAGAACGCTTCCCGGCCACAAGACTGCAAGGGAAGTGAAAGACAGAGTCTCACGCCTGGGTGGGAAGCAGGGAGTCACAATCCCTCAGCAGAAGGAAAAGGGGTTAGAGCAGGGGATCCTGCTGAGTCCAGCTGAAAAACAAGAAAGCGAGGGAGACCGATTATTCCTTCTCGCCAGTGTAAGCAACTGAAACGACATGTGTGCTTTATCGCCTTTGGCCTCCCATTTGATTCCTGACAGCCGCCGCCCTCCGTTGGACGCCAGGCAGTCAGGTGCTGAGCTGGCTGGCATCGCTAAGGAGGAGGAGAAAGAAGAACAATTTGAACAGTATTTCAGGGACCGTCATGAGCTTGGGGAGGGAGCTTTTGAAGCTGTCTGGCTCCCTCCACGCATTCAAGGAACAAGCCCGTTTGCCAAGCCCATTTGATGTGCGCAGGTTGGAGACAGGTAGTCTGGGAGGGACCTTTAAGAGTGAAAACAATGGCAACAAAAAACCGATGTCTGTTTTCTCTGAGGTTTGAGGGAAGGGAGAGAAGAGAGGCATTAGACGGGGGTTTATGAGCGTATAACAATTTCAGAATGCATACTTTTCTCTCACATCTTGTCAAATAGGGCCAAATGCAGGCATAGATCAAAGCTAGGTTTCTGCACTTTACTGTTCTTTCAGTAAGAAAAATCCAAGCTCCTGATCTCATTTCTTCATGAGAGAAACCAGAATATCTCTAGAAAGCGTGCAGAGCCTGCTGGAACCTTCTGGAGGAAGGTATCTATCTACCACAGATCACAAACAGCTAACTACCCGGGCAAGAGCTGGGCTTCCCCAGTGGCTCAGAGGTAAAGAACCCGCCTGCCAAGGCAGGGGCCACAGGAGATGCAGGCTCGATCCCTGGGTCGGGAAGATCCCCTGGAGGAGGGCATGGCAGCCCACGCCAGTGTTCTTGCCTCGAGAGTCCCATGGACAGAGGAGCCTGGTGGGCTACAGTCCATGGGGTCACAAAGTCAGACTCGACTGAAGTGACTGAGCCTGCACACACAGGGCAAGAGTTATGACAAGAGGGACAGAGTTTAAACGTCTGTAAGAGTCTCCTAGAGGCTGATACTACGGCATGGTGACACCAGATTTCAGGAGCAAGTGGAGTGAGGCTCAAGACTCCATCCTGTAACTTACTGACTCTATGAACTTGGAGAAATTCCTCTGCCAGGTTTACTGTCATTCTTTTGCATACAGAGAGAAGGACAGTAAAAGGTCACAGAGAATGACTGGTGAATATGCAACAGACCTGGCAAAAAAGCGACAATAAATGGTCCCTCTAAGTTGCCATTCCTCTTAGAACTGGGAGTCAAGTTCCGGGCATGGGCAAAGGGGCATACAATCAGTGGGAGGTAATGCCAGAAGAAGAACAGGCATGGAGTATTAGCTAATATGCCAGGGGAATTGTACAGTGTTTTTTTTTTTTTTCTCAAATCTGGCCAAAAATTAGAATTAAAAGAGAATTTTATACCAGATACCTTGATCAGACACTCCCATATAATGTGTCTGAGATAAGTTTTTTAGAGCTATTTTTTTTTTTAAATTTTTCCAAGTGATTCTGAGGTTTAATTAGGTCAGAGAAATACCCTGCCTCTGACAGCCTTTCTGAACCACACAGCTGAGGACACCTGATCCACTGTCGGCTCTGACCTGACCCAGATCCTGGGACACAGCAGTCCTTCAAGCGGGTAACACCAGAGTCTCCATCCTCCTGCGCAGGCCCTAAATATCCAGCCTGCCAAGCTGACCTTGTCTTCTGTTTCTGAAGAGAGATGCTCCGAGTCCAAATTCGCTTTGTCCCAGATCTAGTGCTCTGTCCTCTGGGAAAGATTCTGGATTGCTCAGACTATTTCTAGAAGAAAAATTCTTTGCCCTCTCGTTTGTATAATATTAATAGCTTATTTCTTACTTATTTAACAATGGGCTCTGAGGAGGAAAGAGAGGCTTGCGTTGCACTGCTTGCCAATGCCCATGGTATAAATACTTCTTCCTCGGCTGCTTATAAGCTGCTAATGTGACATCACTCACAGCGGAGCTGGAAATGATGAGTAATGCTGGCTCCCACAGCTGCTATGGGTTGAAGCCAGTACAGCACTGGAAGACCTCTTTGTCACATATTTTTTCCTCCCTGATCAAATAACAGGACTTCCAGTGACGGCGGTGCCCTGGGAGGGCTGGTCCTTACGGTGGCTGCCTCGCCCCCCACCCCCACCCCCCCACCAGATACTGCCGTCACTAGGCTGGGGAACTGAGATCCCACCAGCAGTCTGGTTCGGCCAAAAGAGAAAGAAAGTCCCTGGGACTTCCTTGGTGGTCCAGTAGTTAGGAACCGTTATCCCCTTGCAACACAGGGGACGTGGGTTCGGTCCCTGGTCGAGGAACTATGATCCCACATACCCTAGAGCAACTAAGCCCGTTCGCAGAATCTACTGAGCTCCAGTGCTCTAGAGTCCCTGCCCCACAACTAGAGCCTGCGTGCCACAACGGCGGCCTCGCCTGTGCAGCAGGACCTGACGAAGCCAAACACACAGACACGATCCCTGCCTGTGGTGTTACTTGGAGTTCTATAAGATGGTTCACACAAAGAGCACAGCCACGCACCGAGAGCATTCAGTCAGTCAAGCATGGCTTGGCTTGGCTTTTCCTCTTTCTCCCTCCTTGTGCCTATGTGTCCATCATGACTGGTATTACTGAGAACACAGAGGGCATCAAGTTCTACCTCACTGATTGACAGATAGGAAATTGAGGTCCAGAGCCTTGCTCAGTCCTCAGAATCAAACGAGGGTGCAGCCAGGACTGGAGGCCAAGGTCTAAGGCCTCCAGGAGCGTCACTGCCTTCTCTGTGTGGCTCCTCCTCCTCTGTTCCCACCTCCCTCCTTTTCTCACAAGCTCACGGGCGCCACCTCTCCCTGGCACTCCACCCTGTCCTAACCTGGCCCGCTTTCCCTCTGCCCAGGCACGCACTCTAGGATGACTGATAAACCCACCGAAAGCCAATGCTTTCCTCTCTGGGGCTGCCATCTAATCCTGTCTTAAGCTCCAGTCATCCTGTCCTTAGTAGGGGTCCCTGTTGGTAGGGAGAGTAGGTCAGTTGGACAGAGGAGGTTGACAGAAATAAGGACCCTGGCACCTTACTTCTCTCTCCAAGGCACCCCCACATGCACCCGAGATCCCAGGACCATCTGTTCCACGTTGCCTCCACAGCCTGGGTTTGTGGCACTCTTCCCAGGTTACTCTAGCTCCAAAGGCTTAAGGGGTGATTAAACACCAGTCGCTCTGTCTTAGTGTTTACTCTTCCGAGCAGCAGGTCCTAGAGGTGTAACCTGCAGGCTGGAAGAGGACATCCTGCAGATGTCCCAGGGCAAGAGGCTGTCCTTAGCAAAGGACAAGGGTGGGAAGGAAGAAAATCATGTCACGACATCCCAAGAGGTCAGGCCCACCAAGTCTACGTTCTAACCTAAAACGTTCTTTTTCCCACCTAGAAGCAAGACCAACGTGCAGACCAACACATTGGAAAAGGGCACGGAGCTGTGCCTAGCTCAAGCCACTCATCTGCTGTGCTTCACTGACTGCCATTCAGTGAACACTGATCACGTGTAGGTACGCTCCGCTAAGCATGTCCTGCGCATACGTTACTTCCTTTAAGCCCTGCAAAAAGCCTAAGGAAGAGCAGAAGGACTAATCGCAGACTTGTCTTCCTTTACCCAGGGGAAACTGAGGCTCAGAGAAGGAAAGTGCCTCAGCCTAACCCACACAGCTAGGGAAGAGCAGAGCAAGGATCTGGATCCCCGAGTGCGGATTCTGAAACCCCGTGATGTAGTGAGAAATGCTGGGGAAAGGACGGGATAGGTGCCCGAATGGTCAGGGCCTGGCCCCTGCTTATCTCCCCAGCCCAACCACCATCATTCTCAAATCCACAGCCTTCACTCTATCCAGCGCCTGGCATCTCTCTCATTCCCAGCCCCAGGGCACCATGCGCCTCTGCTCCCATACTCAGCAGGTACCATTCTGTTGATGTTCAGCTTTCACTCTGCTCCGTTCCCATTTCCTGGAGTCTCTGCTCTATCTGGGCATTCTCAGATTATATCTCAGAACGGTCTCCTTCCCTCAATCCCCAAAGGCCTCCTTTTCTGTAGCTATGGCTTGAACTTTCCCTTACCTGTCCACTTACTCTGAAACATGATTCAGCTGTGCGTGTGTGTGTATGTGTGTTGGCAGGGGAAAATTAAAATGAAAAATTTCACACATCAGACTTCCTTGGCTGTCCAGCGCTTAAGACTCTGGGCTTCCAACGCAGGGGGTGCAGGTTTGATTCCTGGTCGGGGAACAAAGATCCCACAGGCTGCACTATGTGGCCAAAAAAAAAAAAAAAGGAAAAATAACTCACACATTCACACAAAGCTTTGCTTACAATTCAAGAGTTCTTATCACTACAGAAAAGCTCAGCTTAAGGACCATCAAATTAAACCAAGAAACTAAACCAAAAGACAAGTAAAACCGGGGAGCATTCACGTCCTGTTCTCTTTGCTGGGGAAGTAAGCACCAAAGGTGAAGGTGAAGTCGCTCAGTCGTGTTTGACTCTTTGCAACCCCGTGGACTGTAACCTACTAGGCTTCTCCGTCCATGGGATTCTCCAGACAAGAATACTGGAGTGGATTGCCATTTCCTTCTCCAGGGGATCTTCCCAAGCCAGGGATCGAACCTGGGTCTCCTGCATTAGAGGCAGACGGTTTAACACCCGAGCCACCAGGGAAGCCCAAGGCTTAGCGGGAAATGCATGCAGTTGGGAGCGAGATAACCTGGGTTTCTAGAACTGGCTGAGCCCAGAAGAGCGAGAAAGACTTGCCCAAGGCCCTGTGGCCACCTGTGCAGAACTGGGCTGGGAGGTCCTTGCCGGGCGCTTGTGCTGCTGGAATCAGCAGAGCTTGCTGCTCTGCCCCCTGCTCAGCACTGTGCCTGGGGCTGGACGCGCCATCTGCGCTTCTCATCTGGACCTTCAGTTATACACGCGCTTACCCTCGCCAGCGTCACTCCTCCGTGGGAGCTGCATCCCCCTCCCAAGGAGGTTACAGCCACCTCGGGGCTGGGAGCCCAGGTCCTGCTGCCCAGAAACATGCTTAGTCCGGTTGTTCAATCCCTAAATGTAGGTTACACGAGAATGAGCTTCAGACTTGATGACAGGAGTTATAAATATCCTCGTTTCACAAAACTTAGGAAAACTGAGGCCCCAAGAGCGCACTTGCTGGCCAAGGGGTCACTGAGCGAGCGAGCCGCAGGGCCGCAGCCTTCACTACCCATCTCCCGACGCTGAGTCTAGTGGCCTCTGCCAGGGCCACCTCTCCTTAATTAAGGCGAAATTCGGACAAGCGAGAAGCTCCCGCATCCAACCCACCTCATTAGCTACTACTATCAAACACCTAAACAAGTATGGACTGATTAGTTGTTTACGTGACCCGACATAGAACTCTGCTTGACAAGGTGACTCCCTTAGGCAGCAAGAACATGTACGGCATGAGATCAGACTCCTTTCACAAAACATCGTGGGATCGCACTCCACTCCTGCTTCCTGGACCGGTCCTATAGGTTACCTGTATGATGGGGATGTTTAGGGTAGGGGGTCAGCAGACTGTAATTTCACTGGTGAAATCTGGACCAGCATCCGTTTTTGGAAATAAACTGTGATTAGGACACACGTGCGTTCATTCCTTTATGTGTTGTCTGGCAGCTTTCAAGGGGCAGCGGTAGGGTTACGTAGTTCCAACGGTGACCGTATGTTCCGCAAAGCTGAAAATGTGCACTGCTTCACCATTTACAGATAAAGGTTGCTGACTCTCGATCCAGGAAATCCCACCATCAAATATGTTTATAGTTTGATATAATATGAGCTCCGTGAGGGCAGGGCTTTTAAACATTGTTTGGTTTCTGTCACCATGGCCTAGAACATGGTCAGACACATGGTCGGTGCTTGACAAATAGCTGAGATATCGTGGGAGGGGGGAAGGAAAGCAGGGAGGAAGTCTTCGCTAGAAAATGTAGGAAAAAGCCAGGGAGAGGCTAGAAGAGGCAATGAGTAGAGAGAAGGAAAACAGTGGAGACACAGAAGAGAACAAAAAACAAGCTGGACAATGTACGGGGAAAACCACTACAATATTGTAAAGTAATTAGCCTCCCATTAAAGTAAATTAATCAATTTAAAAAAGATGGAGGAATGAGAAGAATGCAGTGACAGATGACGAGGAAAGAAGAGAGCAAAGGGGAGAGGGGGAAAAAAAAGAGATGAAAACCAACAAGTAAACAGATCCAGAACACAGACGAGGAGGAGGAGGAGGAGGAGGAGGAGGAGGAAGATGTGGTAGGAACCAGAGCAGGCGCGAGAGGCCGGGCCGTCTGCAACAGCAGGGAGGGGAGGGACGGAGCAGCGACGCCACTGACCGGGCAGGAGGGCCGGGCAGGAAGGTACGTGTGTGTTTGGGGGGCGGTGGGCAGTGCATCACAGCCCTGGCATTCTCGCCATCCAGGAGACACAGCCCAGTCTCTCGGAGGGTATGGAGCCCCTGGGCCATATTCTTTATGTCAAGTCCTGTGGCTTGCTTTTGATTTTCTTTTTGAACTCTGATTTACGAGGCACACACTCAATGAAGGATGTCTTCACAATTAGCTGTAAATAGCCCAGTTTTTTGGAGAAGACTCATTGGCTTCCCCAGCCCTAATTCTGGCTGTCGTACTGGGGGAGGGAGAAGACAGGTCAAGAATCATCCATCACCAGCTTCTAAATCTCCACTGCAGCAGATTCCAGAGGGCTGAGGCCTGGAAAGAGTGAGAGCTAAGTGTATTCTAGTGTCTGCAGAGTCCGAGATACCCCCCAGGTGCTGTGTCAAGGGAGACACTCCCCTTAGGGGGCCTTTTCAGAGAAAGGCACCAGGGGTAAGGAGATACAGAAGACAACAGTGAGAACTGCATGGACATTAACAACGCCCACCTTTCATGGCTAAATACTCCACTGCACCTGTGTGTGTATACACATACATACACACACACACGTCTTTATCCTCTCCTCTGTTGCTGGACATTTACTTTGCTTCCATGTCACGGCTATTATAAATAGTGCTGATATGAACACTGGGGTATACTTATCTTTTCAGATTATAGCTTTCTCCAGATATTTGCCCAGCAGGGGGATGGCTGGATTATAAATTGCTAGTCCCTCAGTCGTGTCTGACTCTTAGATCCTATGGATGGTAGCCTGCCAGATTCCTCTGCTCACGGGATTCTCCAGGCTGGATTATATGATAGTCCTATTTTTAGTAGGAGGGATAAATTCAGAGATTGGGGTTGACATATACACACTAGTATATGCAACACAGACTAATAATAAGAACCTACTATATAGCACAGAGAATTCCACTTAATTCTCTGTACTGACGAACACAGGAATAGCATCTGAAAAAAGAGTGGATATATGTATATATATAGAATTCATTTTGCTGAACACCTGAAACTAACACAGCATTGTAAATCAACTATATGCCAGTAAGAATTAATTAAAACAAACAAAAAATAATGCCTAAGCAAAATGGCTATCTGAGGAGGCCTTACTAAAGAAGAGAAAAGAAGAGAATTGAAAAGCAAAGGAGAAAAGGAAAGATATACCCATTTGAATACAGAGTTACAAAGAATACCAAGGAGACATAAGAAAGCCTTCCTCAGCGATCAATACAAAGAAATAGAGGAAAACAATAGAATGAGAAAGACTAGAGATCTTGTCAAGAAAATTAGAGATACCAAGGGAACATTTCATGCAAAGATGGGCTCAATAAAGGACAGAAATGGTATGGACTTAACAGAAACAGAAGATATTAAGAAGAGGTGGCAAGAATACACAGAAGAGTTATACAAAAAAGATCCTCATGACCCATATAATCACGATGGTGTGATCACTCACCTAGAGCCAGACATCCTGGAATGTGAAGTTAAGTGGGCCTTAGGAAGAAGCATCAGTACAAACAAAGCTAGTGGAAGTGATGGAATTCCAGTTGAGCTATTTCAAATCCTAAAAGATGATGTTGTGAAATGACATATTGAGCTGCACTCAATATGTCAGCAAATTTGGAAAACTCAGCAGTGGCCACAGGTCTGGAAAAGGTCAGTTTTCATTCCAATCCCAAAGAAAGGCAATGCCAAAGAATGCTCAAACTACCACACAATTGCACTCATCTCACACGCTAGTAAAACAATGCTCAAAATTCTCCAAGCCAGGCTTCAGAAACAGGTGAACTGTGAACTTCCAGATGTTAAAGCTGGTTTTAGAAAAGGCAGAGGAACCAGAGATCAAATTGCTAACACCCGCTGTATCATCGAAAAAGCAAGAGAGTTCCAGAAAAACATCTATTTCTGCTTTATTGACTATGTCAAAGCCTTTGACTATGTAGACCACAATAAACTATAGAAAATTCTGAAAGAGATGGGAATACGAGACTACCTGACCTGCCTCTTGAGAAACCTGTATGCAGGTCAGGAAGCAACAGTTAGAACTGGACATGGAACAACAGACTGGTTCCAAATAGGAAAAGGAATACGTCAAGGCTGTATATTGTCACCCTGCTTATTTAACTTCTATGCAGAGTACCTCATGAGAAACGCTGGGCTGGAAGAAGCACAAGCTGGAATCAAGATTGATATGAAGATGACACCACCCTTATGGCAGAAAGTGAAGAAGAAATAAGGAGCCTCTTGATGAAAGTGAAAGAGGAGAGTGAAAAAGTTGGCTTTAAGCTCAACATTCAGAAAACGAAGATCATGGCATCTGGTCCCATCACTTCATGGCAAATAGATGGGGAAACAGTGGAAACAGTGGCAGACTTTATTTTTGAATTTGGGGGCTCCAAAATCACTGCAGATAGTGATTGCAGCCATGAAATTAAAAGATGCTTACTCCTTGGAAGGAAAGTTATGACCAAAATTTATGACCAACCTGGACAGCATATTAAAAAGTAGAGATGTTACTTTGCCAACAAAGGTCCATCTAGTCAAGGCTATGGTTTTTCCAGTGGTCATGTATGGATGTGAGAATTGGACTATAAAGAAAGCTGAGCACAGAAGAATTAATGCTTTTGAACTGTGGTGTTGGAGAAGACTCTTGAGAGTCCCTTGGACTGCAAGGAGATCCAACCAGTCCATCCTAAAGATTAGTCCTGTGTGATCATTGTAGGGACTGATGTTGAAGCTGAAACTACAATACTTTGGCCACCTGATGCGAAAAGCTGACTCACTTGAAAAGACCCTGATGCTGGGAAAGATTGAAGGCAGGAGGAGAAGGGGATGACAGAGGATGACATGGTTGGATGGCATCACTGACTCAATGGACGTGAGTTTGGGTAGACTCTGGGAGTTGGTGATGGACTGGGGAGGCCTGGTGTACTGCAGTTCATGGGATGGCAGAGTCGGACACGATTGAGCGTCTGAAATGAACTGAAATATTTTCCCTTAGAATATACCAGGCACGACGATACTTTTTTAATGCGACAGAAGAAAATTCATCTCCAAATCTATGAGGCAGTTCCAAGACCCATTACACAGAGGAGAAAACTGAGGGATACAATGGGTAGATAACGTGCCCAAGGCTCAAGGCGCC
Source organism: Cephalophus harveyi (assembly GCA_006410635.1). Lineage (NCBI taxonomy): Eukaryota > Metazoa > Chordata > Mammalia > Artiodactyla > Bovidae > Cephalophus > Cephalophus harveyi. The sequence goes on from SJYT01071761.1 coordinate 370,298, forward strand.
CAGAGAACCAACGCGATCTGTGCCCTTTGACTGCCCATCACGCGTGGATGGAATCCTTTTATGCAATTTGGGGACTCAGGAGTATAGATGGCCACATACCCAGATTAGTTGCCGTCATGTTCACGAGGGAACCTCCATTCTCTCCCGGGCGTGGTGCAAGCTCATGGATATGCCCTTAATCACTTGCTGGGAATACATGCTTGCACCCCAAATTCCCTCCAAGGTTGCAACCTTGAACTTGCTACTTTCTTGTCCTTAAGAGGCACTCATGATTGAAGAATTATATTCCCAGGTGATGGCCTGAAATGTGCTCTATTTCAGAGCATATTTTACCACAGTGAGCCGTGGGTGGACCTCAGAGGACATTTTACCACAGTGAAATCTGCACATTTTACACACAGTGAGAGCACATTTAGCACACTGAGCCGTGGACCTCAGCCACAAGGTCTTAGCCCTGTAACAGGGTCCTGCCTCAGCTTTTTCATGTCTTCTTACATTGAGTGTCATCGTGAGAAAAAAGCATCAATACCGATTCTCTCTGTAGAAAACACAAAACATTGTCTAGAGAGTCCCAGGGAGTCCTGTTTACAGGAACCAACAGGAGAACTCTGTCTGGTCTCCATATCAGGTAAATAGGATCTCCTGGGCCAACGCTGGTTTTACCCGCTTAGACTCTGTGCATTTTACTGCTGAGCATGTTTTATTTTGCACTTTGGCTGCTAAGAATCTCCGAGTTAAGCTGTCAGCCCCTTCTTAGAATACACAGCACAGCGTGGCATGGATTACCGTGCATACATCTAAGCTGAGTTTGAATCATTTTCCTTACTCTGATTTTCCTTTCAATTTGATTTTTTATTGTGATGGATTTAAAAAAACGCATAAACTTACAAAACCATCTCTGAATCCTCTGAGGAATAGAGCAAGACAGAGAGAAATAGAGAATGTGTAAACAGGGTATTGGGCACCAGCTTCAGGGTTAACTGGACCGGGACCAGGTTGACGAAGAAGATTTAGAGTCTGTCATGAAGCACAAAAGCTGCTTCCCAGATTTCCCTCCTGCAAACCCTGGTTCGGGAACGTTCTCCCGGATGCTGTTACCTTTGCTGCGGCGACGGCTGCGGTACTGCTCCGTGTAGAATGTCAGCTGCGTTTCATCGTCTGCCTCTGACCCGGACGTCCCCTTGGTTCTCCCAAAGCTGATGCCCCCTGTGCAAGAAGCACCATCCATCAGTCGCTGCAGGCCTCCAGAAGCTTGTGAAATCCCCCATCCATCCCAAAGACCAGCAACCCCACCCCCAAGTGACCCAAGTCTCTGTAAATCCCAAGTGACCCAGGAGTTGGCATGATTTATGGAAGGAGTTCAGGCTCTGCAGTGATGCGGGCCTGGGTTCTCACCACAGCTTGGCAGCCTCGGGGCTGTATAACCTTGAGGAGATGCCTCCCTTTTCTGAGTCCTGGGTCCTTTCTTTCTAAAGTAGGGGAAAAGTTATTAATCTTGTGGGGTTGCTTTGAAGATGAAAGGAGGTACAATGTGCAAACTCCCTGGTCCTAGGTGGGTACCAAGTAATTGATAGGCGCACTCACTGTTGCTTTATATGATGGATCTGCCTCTAAAAAAGCATTCCAGGTGACTTAATTTCACACACACATTTCAGTCCAGTGCTTACTCTACGCCAGGCCCAGAGCCAGACACAGGGGAAACAAAGAGAGATGCCGCCCGGTCCTTGCCAGCTGGGGATCATAAGCTAGTCACGGGGACAAATGGGATCCTAAGGAGCCTTTAACCTAATTCATGGCCATGTTTCCCACAGAGGGAGATGCTGGGAACACAGCAGAGAGCAATTCATCCCGACCCGGAGGACCTGGGAAGGCTTTATGGGCAGGGGGCAGATTTAGGGCAGGGCTGCAAGGATGGATGGGCTTCAGGAGCAGAAACTGGATGTGGGAGGAAGGGTGAGAGCTGGAGCATCCCTGGTGGGGGAGGGGCGTGTGGGCGGGAAGAGGAGGCGCCGCAGCAGAGTGCTGACAGGGCAGGGTCTGCTGGTGCCCCCCAGGGGAAGCCCCCAAGTGCCACACTGAGCACCCCAGAGCTTAATCTGGGATGTCACGGAAGGTTCAAGAGGGAACGCAGACTGTCCTTTAAGCACGAGGTGTGAAGCGCTGTGTGATGAGCTTTGCAGCCATCATCTCACCCCAAATTCAAAGCCCTCTTGGGAGGGAAGGAAGCATCATGATGCCCACTTGACAGATGAAGGAACCAAGGTCCAGAAAAGGAAAGTTTGCGAACAGGGAGTGAAGTCAGACTTGGTACGTGTGTGTGACTGATGGCCAAGCTCAAGTTTTTAACCACTGTCGCATCGCCTCTCAGTGTAACGCTCTGTAAAATGGGAACAAAAAAGAATACGTGTCCTGCTCCTTCCTGGAGGCAGTGTGTTGCAATGGACGGAGGAGAGGAAGGGACAACAACATCTGATCACTGTCCCCGCACGTCTTCAGCTACGACGGACTGAAGGGGCTTTGCCCCTGCCCCTTAGCGCAAATCCCCCCAATTCCCAGCAACCAAGAGATGAACCTGAAGACAGCAGGGGACCTCAGAGTCGACCAGATGCAATCCCCCCACGTAAGGGCTCTTTTTCGAAATGGAGTTGGCAGACGCCCCCCGGAGATTCTGGAAGCAGTGAAGGAACAGAGGTCTCGGAGGCCAGTAGGCTTTCAAAATTGCCATTAAAATATTTTACTGTTATAGAAAAGGGAAGAAGGAAGGAAGGAGGAAGGGAGGGAGGGAGGCAGAGAGTGGAAGGAGGGAGAGAGAGAGGGGGTCTTTGGTTCACCCACACATAATGTTTGGCCAAGGGGAAAATGAGGGCATGAGATGGAATAGCTGCCTTATGGACAGGAAGCATCTGTCAAGCTTCCTGCTGTGTTCAGGCAGCAGAGAAAAAGGGAGGGACGAGCCTGTCAGCCCCATGCCCTTTAATGCCACTGCAGTGGTTTTAACCACCCCAACTAAACCCTCTCTCCCTTCCTTTCTCCTCCTCTTTATCTTCCCTCCTTTCCCAAACAAATGGCATGTTATGGTGAATGGGGCAGACAGGCTTCAGACAGGAGTCTTTCGTACTGGGACAGCCGAGCTGTGATGGGGGCAGTGGGAAGTGGAGGCTGGGACAGTCACCAGGCAATAGGACACTATCATAAGGAAAGCTAACCCTTCCATAGCGCTGGCTCTCTGCCAGGCACAGTTCCAAACCCTTGGCTTGCATTGCCTTGTTTAATCTTTGCAGTAACCTTAGAAGTAGGTCAGAGAAGACAATGGCACTAAACTGCAGTACTCTTGCCTGGAAAATCCCATGGACAGAGGAGCCTGGTGGGCTGCAGTCCATGGGGTCGCGAAGAGTCAGACATGACTGAGCGACTTCACTTTCACGCATTGGAGAAAGAAATGGCAACCCACTCCAGTGTTCTTGCCTGGAGAATTCCAGGGGCGGCAGAGCCTGGTGGGCTAATGGGGTCACACAGTCAGACACGACTGAAGCGACTTAGCAGCACCAGCAGCGGCAGCAACAGCAGCAGCAGCAGGAAGTAGGTGAATACTTTCCTTCCTATTTTAACAGATGAAGAAATGAAGGCAGGAGGAAATTTAGTAATCTGCCCAGGGTCACACAGCTGGGAAGCTGTAGATCCACAATTCAAATCCAGCTGGTGGCTGCCATCTCTTCCCCTGGTCCCTAGGCTGATGTACAATAAAATATGAGTAAAGACTTCATTTAATGTCCACAGTCATCCTTGTAAGGAAAGCATTATGAACCTTGTTTTGCAGATGAATAAGCCATTCCTCAGAGAGGTGATGAGAGGTGCTGAGTGAGGGAGCTGGAGTGAAATGAGGTCTGCCTGCAAAGCCTGCCTCATAGCTAACGTAATGTGGGGAAGTACGTGTGAGTGTGTGTGTGCGTGTGAGAGTGTGTGTGTGGTGTGTGCATGTGTGAGTGTGTGCATGTGTGTGTGGTGTGTGCATGTGTGGTGTGTGTGGTATGCACATGTGTGTGTCTGTGGAGTGTGTGTGTGCGTGTGCATGCATGTGAGTGTGTATGTGTGTGTGCTGTGTGTGTGAGCGTGTGCATGTGTGTGTGCATGTGTGTGTGTGCATGAGTGTGTGTGGTGTGTGTAGTATGCACGTGTGTGTGAGTGTGTACATGTGTGTGCTGCATGTGTGTGTGTGCATGTGTGTGGTATGCGTGGACGTATGTGTGGTGTGTGCATGAGTGTGGGTGTGGTGTGCATGTGTGTGTGGTGTGTGCGGTATCCATGTGTGCATGTGTGCGTGTGTGGAGTGTGCATGTGTGTGTGTACATGTGTGTGTGCATGTGTATGTGCGGTGTGCATGTGAGTGTGTGCATGTGTAAGTGTGTGTGTGTGGTGTATGTGGGCATGTGTGTGTGCATGTGTGTGGTGTGAGTGTGCATGTGTGTGAGTGTGTGTGTGTGCTGCATGTGTGTGTGGTGTGCATGTGAGTGTGTGCATGTGTAAGTGTGTGTAATGTGTGTGTGCATGTGTGTGGTATGCGTGGACGTATGTGTGGTGTGTGCATGAGTGTGGGTGTGGTGTGCATGTGTGTGTGGTGTGTGCGGTATCCATGTGTGCATGTGTGCGTGTGTGGAGTGTGCATGTGTGTGTGTACATGTGTGTGTGCATGTGTATGTACGGTGTGCATGTGAGTGTGTGCATGTGTAAGTGTGTGTGTGGTGTATGTGGGCATGTGTGTGTGCATGTGTGTGGTGTGAGTGTGCATGTGTGTGAGTGTGTGTGTGCTGCATGTGTGTGCATGTGTGTGTGGTGTGCATGTGAGTTTGTGCATGTGTAAGTGTGTGTAGGGTGTATGCGGGCATGTGTGTGTGCATGTGTGTGTGTGTGTGTGTGTGTGTGTGGTGTGCACAGAGGAAGCAAAACTTGGCGATCTGACCTCAGGATTAGCAGGGCTGTCACTTGCCTCCAGCATCAGAGCACATTTTACACTTTTTACAGCTCCTCTGTGGAACCTCAGCATCTGTACTATGGGCAGGAACTCTGGGGAGACTCATGTAGATCCTACATCTCCATCATCCACATGCCCACATACTCTGAGATCACGCTCCTGGCTTCTCCGGGACCCCGCTCTGTTCCCACACCCCTGACTCTCACCTCCCTCCTGTAGGTATCAAGGTACCGTGTTCAGAATAGGAACTGACTCCAAGAGAGCCTGCCTCTCCATCAACCTGCCCCCCCGCCAAATATAACACAAGCCACACATACAACTTTAAATCTTCTATTAGCCACATGAAAAAAGTTAAAAAAAAAACAGATAAAATTAATTTTCAGAATATATTTGAGTTGACCAATATATTCAAAATATCATCTTAACTTCTTATTTCCATAAAATTATCACTGGGCTTCCTAGATGGCGCTACTGGTGAGAATCCGCCTGCCAATGCAGGAGACATAAGAGACACAGGTTCAATCCCTGGGTTGGGAAGATCCCCTGGAGGAGGAAATAGCACCCCACTCCAATATCCTTACCTGGAGAATCCCATGGACAGAGGAGCCTGGCGGGCTACAGTCCATGAGGTCACAAGGAGGTGGACACGACTGAGCATTTGAGCCACTCACACTTGCTTCTTCTGGCCTTCCCTGATGGCTCAAATGGGAAAGAATCTGCCTGCAATGCAGGTAGACCAGAGTTCGATGCCTGGGTCAGGAAGATCCCTGGGAGAAGGGAATGGATGCCAACTCCAGTGTCCTTGAAATTTTTTATATAACTTTCACAAGTGTTCAACATCCAGTGTAGGCTCACAGCACATCTCAACCACAGATGAGCCACATTTCAAGCACCCATCGTATCAGGCAGCACATCCTGGGGCACTTAAATGACACTTATTCCAGAGTATAATTAAGGCCCGAATCTGGAGACACGAATAAGCCATGGGCCCCACTAAGGTGCTTCATCGTTTTTTTTTTTTTTCTTTTAATGAGACTTGAATGAAAAATGGTGTGGCTCAGATCCCATTAAAAGACAACAGTCATTGTCTCTACCCTCAGGCACTGAAAGGCAAGTAGGTTTCTAGATTGGTTTAATCTATGAGTCATGAGAGGCAACGCATGTCTGTACAAAGACATTAGTGTACAGGAGTCAGATATGAGTTCTAACTCTTCACTCCAGTGATGAGCTGGGAGGGGAGGCTTGGGGAAGCCACCAAACCTCTCTGTATTCTTCTTTAAAAAAATGGGACAGTAACTCTCAGCTCCCACGGTCATTACGAGGAAAATGATAGGCTGTATGTAAACAGTTAGCGCAAAGACCAAAGAAGCGTGAGTAAGGGCACACTCATTAATCCAGTGCTGGCCTGAGCTCAGGAGGCGACATGGAGATGCCCCTGGGTGGGAGGGCTGACTCCCTGCCTTCTGTGACATTGTAAGAAGGTGGCAGCCACCCAAGGCATATAGCCTCCGAGTGTCCAGAGAAGCTGCAAGGGGCCACAGGCCAATTACAGACGGCCTTGGAGATGATTCAGACAAATGGAAAAGGGCCCCCTCTGCTCGCATTTTAATATGGAATTGGTGATACAGTGCACTAAAGTGCAGCCATAATTATACAGGGCTGTGCAAGTATTTCTATTTAGGGCTGAGGGAAAGTGAGACTGGTCAGAGGCTGGCGAGAGGGAGGGAGGAGACAGCAGTTGCCCCGCCTTGTCCCTCAGGCCCCTGGTCTTCCCGGTCCTGATGGCCTGGGGTGGAGCATGAAGACCATCAGAGCGCCCATGGCAGGATAAGCACTGTCCTGGCACCTTCTATAAAATAACCCATCCACACTTCACACAGCGTCTGAAAAGTAAGAATCCATTCTATCGAGGGGCAACCTCAGACAGTAAAGAATCTGCCTGCAATGCAGGAGACCCAGGTTCGATCCCTGGGTCAGGAAGATCCCCTGGAGAAGAAAACGGCAACCCACTCCAGTATTCTTGCCTGGAGAATCCCATGGACAGAGGAGCCTGGTGAGCTATACAGTCCATGGGGTCTCAAAGAGTCAGACATGACTGAGCGACTAACAAAACCGACCTTCAGAACCTCAACACTGCTAATCTAAAATCAGAAACGACAAGCTCTGAACCTGGCTTCGGTCTGATTCAGCCTCTTTGGTGGCCCAGTGGTTGAGAATCCACCTGTCAGTGCAGGGGACATGAGTTCACTCCCTGGTCCAGGAAGATTCTACATGCCCCAGGGCAATTAAGCAAGTGCGCACAGCTACTAAACCCGAGCACCCCAGGGCCCATGTGCACAGTAAGAGAAGCCCCACAACAAGAGGCCGACGCAGCAAGACGAGAGGGCAGCCCCCACTCTCCGCTTAGAGAAAGCCCTGGCACAGAGCCAAGACCCGGCACAGCCAAAACAGGGAGCCATCCCTCAGTCATCAGGGGCACGCAGACCACAGGCACAGGGAGGCAGATGCCATTTCACACGCACTAAGCTGGCCACAGTCGAATTAATGAGAAAACAACGGGTGAACAAAAGGATACAGAGAAACTGGAACCCGAATAGATCGCTAGTGGGAATGCACAATGGTGCAAAAACTGTGGGAAACAGTTTATCCGTTAGCTCCTCAAGACGTTAAACATACCAGACTACCACATGATCCCGGAACTCTGCCCCTAGGCATATTCGAAAGAACTGGAGCGGGCATTCAAATAAACACTGGTACCTGACTATTCATAGCAGCGCCACTTACCATAGCCTGTAGTGGAAACAACCCAAATGTCCATCAGCTGATGGACAGACAAACAAATAACGGTATATTCATACGACGGAATATTACTGAGCCACACAAAGGAATGCTGACACGTTACATGGGTGCACCTTGCGTGCAACATTTTGTAACTTAGCAAAACGTTTTGCCAAGTGAAAGAAACCAGCCATAAAAAGGCTTATGTTACATGATTCCAGTTAGACAAAACATCTGAAATAAGTAAACACATAGAGACAGAAAACAGTGATTGCCAGGGCTGGGCAGAGAGAAGAGAGGAACAGGGAGTTATTGCTAATGAGTATAGGGTTTCCTTTTGATATATTGCAAATGTCTCAGAACTAAATAGAGGTGACAGGTGCACAACCCTGGGAATGTATTAAATGGCCATGAATTACACACCTTTAAATAGCTGATCATTAATTTTACGTTACATGAATTTTACCTCAATAAATAAAATGTTAAAAAAGAGAGAGAAAGAAAGAGAGACATACCCTCTGTCTGCTCTGTAACACCACACGACAAAACCACGGGATGGGGAACCGTGAGTGCAGGGTGGAGACATCACAGAGCTAGTGCCCGTCGCTCAGTCGTGTCTGACTCTTTGTGACCGTGTGGACTGCAGCCCGCCAGGCTCCCCTGTCCATGGGATTCTCCAGGCAATTATACTGGAGTGGGCTGCCATGCCCTCCTCCAGATCTTCCCAACCCAGGGATCGAACCCCAGTCTCTTATGTCTCATCCACTGGCAGGTGGGTCCTTAACCACTGGTGCCACCTGGAGACGTCACAGAGCCGCAAGAATAGAGCCAGGATCAGGCACCTTGAGTCCTGGACCCAGAGTTTGAGGTTACAGGGTGTGATGCGTCAGTCTCTCCGTGACCCAGTGGTCACCTCAGATAATCACAACACCCATTTGTGTATTCATTCATTCAACACTTACTTACTAAGTGCCCACTCTGTAGCAAACACTGTTCTGAGCACTGAGGGAGGAAAAGCAATGAATAAAACAGACAAAACTTCCCAACTTCTTGACATTTCCTTTTGGATAAGGAAGCAATTCAAGTATTCCAAGTATGATGCTGAGCTCTCTGCATGGGAATTATCTCAAATTTGCTGACAAATAAATTGAGACATTCAGAAGTTTTTAAAGGCTTCTTTCTAAAATGACAGATATTTGGTCGCAAAGAGAGACCTGACTCCAGGTTTGCTCTGGAACAAACCAGGGCATCTGAACAACTTGAAAGCCAAATTACGGAAAAGGCTGGAGCAGTTGTTAGCATGAACAGCCTTTCCTGGGCCTGAGAATTAACTCACCGCAAATCTGCTTTCTCGCACTGAGCTGCCCTGTCCACAAACCTGCTCTGCCAGCCCCTGGTAGGCCCACCCCTCCACACTCTATCTCCCGCGCTCTTGGTATCATGATGGATGGTGGTGACATGTTAAATTATTCAGACTCCGTGTCTTCCTCGAGCTGGTGACAGCGATATTGCATTTTTAGATTGCCCAGAACTGGGCTAGATAGAAAAATATGTAGCTTGGAAATGCAAAACCCATCTGACCCCCAACTGTCCAAGGAATACAAACGGTACCAGTCGTGGGAAGAGGACAAAAGTAGCTAAACTTCCCGTGCGCGCTAAACCACACAGCTCACAATTGCTCTGAGCTCTAGGGCTAAACCACAGATGTTCATGGAGATGCTCTGACCACAACTGCTACCTGTCATCAGGTACCACTAAAGGCCAGGCACAGTGCCAGGCACTTCACTCAGAGGTGACCACACATACTCCTAGTCCTCCAACGCGAAAACAGAGTCTGGGAGAGACGGCACTCCTCGTCTGTATTCACACAGCCAGGAAGTGGCAGGACCTGAATTGGAACCCAGGTTTATCTGACCCATAGGGAAGATTCTGTAGCATGATTGGGACTCATGCTGAACCTTTAAAAATGTTACTCATTCATTTGGCTGCGCTGGGTCTTCATTGCTGTGCAGGCCTTTTCTCTACTTGAGGCTGCTGGGGGCTTCCCTCTGGTTGCAGCGAGGCTGCTGGGGGCTTCACTCTGGCTGCAGCGAGGCTGGTGGGGGCTCCCCCAGTGCCGGGGCTCACTGCAGTGCCTTCTCTCGTTGCAGAGCTCCGACTCTAGAGCACAGCCTCAGCAGTTGTAGGGCATGGGCTGAGCTGTATCACGGCATGTAGGATCTTCTCGGACCAGGGATATAACCTGTCTCCTGCACTGGCAGGTGGATTCTTTACCACTGAGCCGCCAGGGAAGCCCCTCATGCTGGAATTTTTAAAACTGATATTTATGGCTAAAAATATGTTTATGGTAAAGGAAAATTAAACATGATTACTTATAATTTCAGAAAAATGTGCTTGCTGTGCTTAGCCACTCAGTCATGTCTGGCTCTTTGCAAGCCTATGGACTGTAGCCTGCCAGGCTCCTCTGTCCATTCCCCAGGCAAGAAGAGCGGGTTGTCAATTCCTACTCCAGGGGATCTTCCCAACCTAGGGATTGAACCCAGGTCTCCTGCATTGCAGGCAAATTCTTTACCAGCTGAGCTACCAGGAAAGCCCCCCAGGAAAAAATTTTAAAAAAAAATGTGTGTGTGTGTGTGTGTGTGTGTGTGTGTGTGTGTGTGTAACTTAGAAGCCCATTTATAGAGGACTATTTAAAAATGGTGGCATATTTCTAACACAGACTTTCATGAGATCATTAAATACAGTGATATAAATCTCTATTTATTGACATGCAAACCTCTTCATGATATATTGTTGGGTTGAAAGATATATGGACAATAAATCAAATTTTAAGTGTTAGTCACTCAGTCGTGTCCAACTCTTTGTGACCCCATGGACTGTAGCCCTCAGGCTCCTCTGTCTGTGGAAATCTCCACGCAAGAATATTGGAGTGGGTTCCCATTCCCTTCTCCAGGGGATCTTCCTGACCTAGGGATTGAACCTGGGTCTCTTGCATTGCAGGCACGTTCTTTACTGTCTAAGCCATCAGACAGACAATGCAAAGAGGAATTTTACATTTATACACACTTACTGATTTTTAGTCTGAATTCCACTGAGTGTGTGTAATAAAAAATAAATAGATTTTAATTTAAAAAATAAAGAAGGGGAAAGTAAAAGTAATTCTAAGACGTTCATGATCTAGGGTTATGAACCAAGTTTAAAAAAGCATACGGCAAAACTCTAAGTGCAAAACGATCCTATTCTGTTTTAAAATACACATACACATAAAATATGTAAATATATGCATATATATGTACATATACACACATGCTAAGATGTTGAAAGAAATATATTAAGGTGCTCTGGTGGTTATTCCCTGGGTAGTAAAATTTGGAGTATTAAAAAAATTTTTTTCTTATTATTGCTTATCTGCATTTTATAATTTCCCTCCAATGAACATCCAATGCTTAGTCATTTAAAAAAAAAAAGACATGTAATAAAAGTTACATTTATTTTAAAAATAGATTGTCTTTATTGCTTCAGCTTAAGCTATTCCTCATTTGACCTTTAGTGTTATATGACCATCTAGACCTAGCGATTATTCCACTATCCAAGAAAGGATAAATCTCAATCTGTCCCCAGATTTTGGCTTAAAGAACTACCTTTGGAGAAGCTTTCTAATTAAGCTTAACTCAGCTTATCTCATGAAAATATAGCTGTGTCTCTGGAATATCCCATTGTTTCCTGGGGGTGGGGCTAGGGCTGGGAGGGGCTGGATATTCCAAAGTTATCCATAACAAAGTCTCTCCATCCACATTCTCTTTGAAAATGTGACTTCTGCCTCTCCCCTATCAAAGGCAGAGGCTAATGTCTCTCTCCTTGAATGTAGGCTGCCTTAGTTATGTGTTTTTAATAAAGAGACTTGACTCTGCAAAAACTTCTAGGACTGGATCATAAAAGGCGAGACAGTTTCTGCCTGGCTCTCTTGAAACACTGATTCTCTGAACACTTAATCCCTCTTTGGAAACCTGCCCCTGCATTGTGCTAAGTTTTAGCCACAAGGAGAGGCCAATTTTAAGTGCTCCAGTCAATGGTCACAGCCGAGTCCAGCTTTCATCTTGAAGTGTCTTAGTCCAGGTGGAAAAAACGTGAGAGAGGTTTCTAGTTGATTCTAGCCTCCAGCCATCTGAGTCACCCACAAGTGTTTGAGTATTTTCAGCTTGTTCATTGTGAAGTTGAGACTATCTTCTCTTTGTTTATAAATTTTTGATTCTAGAACCCATGAGCATAATAAGATCGTGTTGTCCTAAGGAACTCAATCTGGGTATATTACGCAGGAGTAGGCAACCCCTCCTCCAAGGTAAGGAGCAGCGGCTGTGCTTTGCTGAAGCAGCCGTGAAGAGATACCCCACACCCAAGGTAAGAGAAACCCAAGTAAGATGATAGGTGGTGCAAGAGGGCATCAGAGGGCAGACATACTGAAACCATACTCACAGAAAACTAGTCAATCTAATCACACTAGGACCACAGCCTTGTCTAACTCAATGAAACCAAGCCATGCCTGCAGGGCAACCCAAGACAGGCGGGTCATGGTGGAGAC
>SJYT01071761.1:385888-397164 GCA_006410635.1 Cephalophus harveyi
GGGATTCTCCAGGCAAGAACACCGGAGTGGGTTGCCATTTCCTTCTCCAATGCACGAAAGTGAAACGTGAAAGTGAAGTCGCTCAGTCGTGTCCAACTCTTAGCGACCCCATGGACTGCAGCCTATCAGGCTCCTCCGTCCATGGGATTTGCCAGGCAAGAGTACTGGAGTGGGGTGCCATTAAAAAGCATTCAGTTCAGTTCAGTCACTCAGTCGTGTCCGACTCTTTGCGACCCCATGAATCACAGCACGCCAGGCCTCCCTGTCCATCACCAACTCCCGCAGTTCACTCGGACTCACGTCCATCGAGTCCGTGATGCCATCCAGCCATCTTATCCTCTGTCGTCCCCTTCTCCTCCTGCCCCAAATCCCTCCCAGCATCAGAGTCTTTTCCAATGAGTCAACTCTTCGCATGAGGTGGCCAAAGTACTGGAGTTTCAGCTTTAGCATCATTCCTTCCAAAGAAATCCCAGAAATACTACATACCAAACCTTTAACTTCTTCCCACAGATAGTAACTCATTTGACTCTTACAATAACTGGATGAGGCACTGTTATCCCCATGTGAAAGGTGAAGAGATTGAGTCAAAGACACTGCAGATGACTTTCTCAAGGTCAAATAGCTCATAAATGGCAAAGTCTAAATACACTGGCGGCCCCAAAGGTACAGCAGGATAAAAGAGCAGATTCGGGTTTGTAAGGCTGGCCAAGAATGAAATTCCCCATAATTTGCCCTCTAGATTCTGTCCAGTGCTTTGGAATCACAGGCTCAGGCTGTTCCATGACCCCATACAATGGCTTTTCAGCTGCTGGAAGATTGTTCATGTACCCACTTACAATCTTTCCACCCAAGCAAAATATTCCTACCAACACCTTCATTCTTTATGTGAAACATTTTACAAAAATTATGATTTTTCAGATTACAGATTCAATGCACATTTATTGTAGAAAATTAAAAATAAAAAGTAAAAAAGCACAAAGAAGAAAATAATAACCAAGTCAAATATTATCACTACCAGTTGATCTTTCCTACTTCTAGTTTTTTTTTACCTTTTTTATGCATATACTTTTACAACTGGATTTTATTGTCTTGTTACATGAATACATCTTGTGAGTTTTGTTCAAAATATCTAAGCATATATTGATTTATTCACAGATGTCAGAAATATATATTGGGATCCAATTATATGCTTGGCATTTTTGCTATTACATAAATTATATATATCAAATGTGTGTGCATATGCACACGTCTATATCTGTGTGTGTGTGTGTGTGTATGTGTGTGTGTGCACGCGCATGCTCAGTTGCTTCCGTTGTGTCCGACTCTGTGACGCTATGGACTGTAGCCTGCCAGGCTCCTCTGCTCATGGGATTTTCCAGGCAAGACTACGGGAGTGGATTGCCATGCCCTCCTTCAGGCGACCTTCCAGACCCAAAGATCGAAGCTGAGTCTACTGAGGCTCCTGTAGTGCAGGCAGATTCTTTACCGCTGAGCCACCAGGGAAGCCCCATTCCCTCTACCTGCACCTAGATTTATATGTATTCAATATAATCATCTATACATATATAGATGCCTATAATGGCCAAAGGGTTAATAGCGATTTTCTCTGAATACTGAGATTTTCTTTTTGTTTACCTTTTTTCTTAATAAATTGAAATTGCTTGTGGAATTAAAATAAAGCTAAATAAAATAGATCACATTACCCCATGTCATTAAACATTGACCCCAATATCATTTAATGCCTCATATATATTCTACTCTATCAATGTATTATGTTTTAATCAATTCTCTGATGTTTAAATTTTATATTATTTCTAATTTTTCACTATAATATTGCATCATGCACTCCTAAAGATAAACCCTTCTACACATCCCTAAGCAACCATGTATAGAATTTTCTTGAGATTAAAGAGATGAATTGGTGGGTTAAAGGGCACTGACTTAGCTAAAGGTTTTTTGATCCATATTGTCAAGATGTTCTCCGGAAAGGTTATACAAACTTCACCCTGATCAGCTGTATATAGGAGCAATTATTTCACTACTTCTATAACACTGAGTATTGCATCATTGTTTTCCAATCTCATTGATTTTGATGTGCATCCCAAATTTCAAATTCATTTTGTCAGATTCTTTTCAACATAGTCCAGTGCACTCAACTCCTTTTTGAGCTTCTGTGTCCAGAACTAGGCATGATAATCCAGATGTGTTCTGACCTACACCAAGCAAAAATGGACTATTACCTCCCTTTCTCTGAACAGGAGACTTCTAATAATGCAGCCCAGGGCTACTTCCACTTTATTGGCAGCTGACTTGTATTCAATATGCCCTTGCTTCTTTGTTCACATGCTCTGCAAATAAATCTGGTATTTCCCATCATGTATTTGCAAATTTTATTTTTCTAAAACCAAAGTAAAGAACATTCCATATTAAAATTGTATCTGTATATTTTGGCCATTTTCTTCCAGTGTCTCAGATATTTTTGGTCCTAAATCTGTGATCTCATGTTTTCACTATTCCATAACTATGACAAGGATCAGGAGGTAAGAAAAGGAATGAAGAGTTACTGAGTGTCTACAGCATGTCAAGTTACAGGCTAGGTGTTTATATAAGTTAAAATCATATAGTACGTTTAAGAGTATAATGAAGTTGATGCTGATATCTTCATTCCAAAAATTAGGCATGTGAGGTGTACAGGGATTATTTGTCTTTGGCAAGTCCATACAGCCAGTACAGACGAGAGATGGACTGGCAAGTCTAACAGTGGTCCTTGCTATTCCCTGGGTTCCAAGCCAGGCTTTTGCTTATTTAAGGCAAGGACATCAATGGCAATGAGAACTAGATAGAAAATAGAACTTGAGAGCTTATGGCTACAGAACTCTCTACAAATTGACATTAATCCTTTAATGAAAACTTTTTGTAAACATATAATTGAGTAAACTGACTATACTATTGAACCCACTACAATTTCCTCTTTTACAAACCAACACAGAAATATTGCTCATTCAGTAAATATCTATTGAGAGCTTATCATATACCAGGAAGTGGGCACGCAGAGAGGGCGAAACAAAAATATTCCCTGTCGTCAGAGAACCTGCACTTGAGATGGAATATCCAGGTAAATATGTAAAAAGTAATGCTCCTATGAGGAGCTTTGTCAAATACCTTGCTGACATTTAGGTATCTATGTAATAGTATCTCCTTGATCTGTTTGTGCAACAAATCTATCCAAAGTGGAACTGTAATTCACCTGGCATGATTTATTCTCAGGGAACCCAAGATGGCTCCTAGCGCTCCCAACTTCTGACCCATGACTCATTATATAAATCTGACCAACTGATCTTATTGCCCTTGAGAATCAAAGTCAAGTTCCAAACATGCTTCGTCACCTATTTGAAATCAGAATATGTCCTTCCAGAATTCTGCAAGTTTCTCAGCCTACCTTGATTCCTTGAAGAGAATAAGTAACTGTTATTCTGAAAATGTATCTTCATATTATTTTAGCTCCGAAAAAGTAATTTCCTTAGATTTGGACACTGAACTTGAGGAATGCACTTCCAAATAAAACCTAGTACCTCCTCTTGCGGTAGAACCTCACTCATTTTGAAATATCTTTATTCTCCCTTTACAGTTTTCAGATTTTTTTTCTTAATATAAGTGACATGTCTGACAGATTCAGAATGAATTTAGTTTTCCACCTTCATCTGGTAATAAGGTTTCAGTTGTTTCATCCAATGAGACAATCATTTTCTTGTCCTTATTGTTCCAAAAGCAATTTTAAAAGCTTGTTTTATTTCTGCTTGTTTATTTCAAATTTGCCCACCATGCACTGACAAATTTGAAGTCTCATCCTTTCTGGGAGTATTTTTATAAGTTTGGGCTAAACTGTTACACATTCTTGGACTTTTTTCCATCTGTTAGTTTCCTGCACATACAGTTTCCTCTTCTACGCTTCCCAAATTCTTCCGTCATTGTAATCCTCTGTGATTATTTGCTCAGAGTTTCATTTTTCAGAGTCTTCCTCTCTGTAATACATCTATTTTATTTTAGCGTCTCTGCCATAGAACCAGAAAAATCTATCCTCTGACATTAAAATATTACGTGTATATGTGTTCATAAATTCTTGGTTATAATTTTTCATCTCTTGAAATAGAAATGTTATTTCTTGGTTTAATAATATCCAGTGCTGGCAAGGGTTTTATGAAATGATCATTTTCCTAAATTGCTGCAAGCAGTGCAAATTTGTACAACCCTTTTGGGAAGCAATTTGGCAATATAAAGAAGAGCCTTAAAAAATGTCCAACCCTTCTGACCCACTTCTGGGAATTCACCCTAAGGAAATCACCCTAAATATAGGAAAGGCTTTATACAGCATTATGCTCACTGAAATGCTATTTATAAATATAGAAAGTGAAAAATCGTTTTATTACATGTCCAGCTTGAGGGGGAGTAATTAATTATTCTGGAATATTAAAAGGGTGCTGATGATAAGATGTTATATAAAATATTTGTGTCAAGTGTTAATTTTGAGAAAGGGGGGCAAAGAAACATAAATTCTATATCATAAAATGATAGTCATTGAATATAGTAGAGATTCTCCTGATGGCATAAGAGAATAAGGTATTATTAAATAGCAGGCCAACCCTCTTGCAGATAACAACAATAAATTTTGGACCAAAAAAAAAACAAAAAACAAAAAGAAAACCAGCAAAATAAAACAAAACCACTAGCAGAGGGTTCTGGAAAATAAATAAAAGCATGTACGCTTTAGGAAGGAGTTGAAGCTTAGAGACAGTAGGCAGCGTTGGGTAATCTTTCTATGTTTCAGCCTTGGTCCTGAGGGTAGATCACAGTTTCAGTGTGGCTCAGGCCAACAGAAACACCAGGACCAAGACTGCTGTTTTACTGGACTGAGGACTCAGAGAATCAGTCAACGCTACCAAGGAGTAAGAGCAAGATCCAAAATAAAAGGAGAGACCTAGAGAAGGGTCTTGTAATCTGTGTGCTATCTCTGCCCACATTCCTAGCTGTCACTGAACCATGGTATGGATAAGGCAGACTCCAATCAGCTCAGCTGGAGAAAGAAATAATCGTAATAACTGAGATTTAAGCAGTTGCTCACCACAGGCAAAACAGTTGGAGTCTAATCAAGTTCACTGCCTGCAAAACAACATTCAAATTCTTTGGAGAAACAGAATCCAAGAATTTTCATACAATAAATTCACAATTTCTAGAATTAAATCCAAAATTATTTAACATATGGTGACCCAGGAAAATTTTATCCGTTCCCAAGGGAAAAGACAATCAGTGAAGGCCAACCTAAGGTGATCCAGATGAACAAGAACCTTAAGATAACTACTATAACTGTGCTCAATGGGATAAAAAAGATAATTATAGTAAATAGAAAATATAAAAATTATGAGCAGGAAAATTGTACATACAGCAAATGAGGGTTTGTAGAAGCAAAAAACTAAATGTGTAATTAAAAAAAAAACCATTGGATGAGCTAAACAGAATGGAAATAACAGAGGAAAGAATGATTGGTCTTAAAAACAGATTAATAAAAATTCTCTAACTGAAGAAGAGAGACATGAAAAGTTGGAAAAAAAAGCAAAAGTGTTTAAGGGATCCAAGGCACAATATCAAAAGTTCTAAATATAGAGTCACAGAAGGCAGAGAGAGAACATAATAACTTTAGAAAATGAAAGGAATAATGGTTGAAATGTACCAAACTTAGTATAATATATGAACTAGCAAATCCATAAAGCTGAAGGAACACAATAAATATGAGAGAAAAAAAGCCTATCCTTACAGTTAAACAGCTAAAAATCAAGTACAGATGCATCTTTGTTCTTAGCCATTTCAATATGGCAAGAAAAAGAAATAAAAACACAGATTATAAAGGAAAAAATGACACAATATTTTTTGCAGATGACATGACTGTTTAGAAAAAGAATCATAAAATATTCCAAAACAACTATCAGAATAAATGACTTCAGCTTGAATGATGAAAGTTTAACATAAGAACGTTAATTGTATTTACATATACAGGCAACAAACAATTGGAAAATAAAATTTAAAAACACTTCCATGCAACAGTACAAGAAACTCTAAACTACTTAATAATGAGTTTAGAAAAAGGCGTGAAAGATCTCTTCAATGAAAACAACATAAAATTGCAAAAGGAAATTAAAGAAAACCTTAATAAATGGAGAAACATATCACATTTGTGGGTTGCAAGACTCAACATTGTAAAGATGCCATATACCCTCAGATTATCTATAGGTTAAATGAAATACTACTTACAATCCCAGAAGCTTTTTTTTTTAGGTAGAAATTGACAAGGTGATTTAAAAATTGATATGGAAGCACAAATAATCTCAAATAGCCAAGCGATATTAAAGTAGGATGGAATTGAAGGACGTATGCTGCCTGTTTTCAAGGTTTACAACTAGTAACCAAGACGGTGCATTATTGGCTAAAGGATAGGTCTGTAGATCAATGCAGTACAGAGAGTTCAGAAATGTACACAACTGATTTTTCATAATGTTGCCAAAGGAAAAGTCTTCTCTACAAATGGTGCTGGAACAACTGGAGAGCCATATGCTAGAGGAAATGAGCACAGACCCTTAGTTCATGCTGTATATACATATTAACTCAAAATGGATCCTAGAACTAAGTGTAAATACTAAAACTGTTAGCCTTCTAATAGAAAACAGGAAATATGTCTTTGTAACATTGGAGTAGGCAAATATCTTAGATAGGGAATTAAATGCATGAACAGTAAAATAAAAAGATATATAAATTTGACTTTATACAGATAAAAAAATCTTCTGAAGATATCACTAAGACAAGCCAAGCCATACAATGGGAGAAACTGTCATACATATATCTGAGAAAGGACTTGTATCCATAATATATGAAGACTCCTTACAATTATATAAAAAGGACACAAAAAACTCAGTTAAAAAATTGGCAAGTTACTTAAAGAAATACCTCAACAAAACAAATCTCAGAATGGAAATCAGTACACACAAAGATGCTTAAGCTCTTTATTCCTCAGGAAAATACAATTAAATCACAATGAGATACCACTACACAACTATCAGAATGGCTATTAAAAAAAAAATCTAGCCATTCTAACAGTTGCATAGTGGTATCTCATTGTGATTTAATGAGCCTTACCAGTTTTGACAAAGTTTTCAAGCACATGAAACTCTCAAACAATGCTGATGAGAATGTGCATCAAGCATTTAATTTGAAAAAATATGTATTTCTTGAAAAGTTAAAACCACAACAACCATATGACCAGGATATTCCGTTCCTAGTTATTTACTACAGAGAAATGAAAACATATGTTCACACAAAGAATTGTGCATGAACATTCATAGCGACTTTATACACAGTAGCACAAAACTGCAACCAACACCAGTGTCCATCAACAGGTGAATACATAAAATAAAGCATATCCATATAATGGAATAATAGCCAACATTTTAGAAAAGAACTTATGATTTATGCAAAATAGGTAAATTCCAAGGTAACTAAGTAGAATGAAAGATATCACACAGAAAGAATACATACTGCAACATCACGTTTACATGAAATTCTAGAAAAGGCAAATTCAGCCTACAGTGACAAAAAGAGGATCTGTGGTTGCCTGATATTGTGGATGGAAAGGATACTTTGTAAAATGTGGCAAGGAATCTTTTGGAGGTGATGAAAATGTTCACTGCTTTATATTGGGTTGGCCAAAATGCCCATTTGGGTTTTTCCATAACAGCTTATGGAGAACCTGAACAAATTTCTTGGCCAACCCAATACATCTCCAAAACTCAATGAATTGTGCACTCTAAATGGATGCAGTTTATTGTACATAAAATATACCTTAGTTGATTTTTAAATTGCACAGAAAAAATATAAATCAAGCTTGAAAATAAACTAGAGCAAAATTTAAATGTTGGCACTATTTGAATAATGGGATAACAGAAAATTTTTATTTTTCTGGTTGCACTTTTAGTAATTTTAGAAATGTGCTTTAACGAACACAAATCATTTTAAATTAAAAAAAAATGAACAAGTTTATGACATGTATTAGATTAAAATCAGCCTCCTGTTCCTGGTTCAATGTATAACTAATATACACATTTTTGTTTAAAACATATTGTTTCTAAACAATACGCTTTTTGTTGGTCAGAATCAAGGGCAAAGAGGTAATCCAAGAGGATTAGTGTTCTCCTTTCTCCTCTACATTTCAGGTGTGAAACCGGATAAGAGACAATTCAATAATTTATAATAAACAGCATTTTCAGCAGAATAAGTCTTCCTGTAGCTATCTGAAGAACTGAGGCCTTCACTGATATGTTGCATTAGTTCTGAACTGTTTTGTGTATTCAAAATTCATTATACATCCATCATCAAGGAGCCAAAAATGATTGGCTTTGGAGACAGGATATCTGAGTTTGAGTCTTGGTTCTTTAACTCTGTTTTACTGTGGTGGCTAAACACACCTCTCATTGAGGAGGATCTCCTTCCTTTGAATGGGTGGGCTTGTTCCTGCTCTGACAAATGAATGGTGGAGGTGAGGCTTACAACTTCCAAGGCTCAGTCATAAAAGGCCATGAAGTTCTGGCTGGTTTTCTTGGGAGGGTTGCACTGAGAGAAGTCAGTCACCATCCAAGAAATCCGACTACCCAGGGAGTACCATGTTGGAGAGACTACCTGTAGAAGTGCTATTCACTAGCCTGGCTGAGCTCCTAGTCAACTAGAAGCATCAGCTGCCAGCCACGCAAGTGGCCCATTTTGGCTGCCATTTTGGCTGACTCTATAGATGACTGTAGCCCCATCTGGTGTTTGGCTGTAGCCGCAAGGAAGACTCCAAGCAAGAGCTGCCCCAGCCAAGTCCTTCCCAAATTCCTGACCTGCAGATAAAATAAAATGGTGGTTGTTTTAGCTGCAATATTTGGGGTAACTTTTTATGGAACAACAATACCTGTAATAGTGATTATGGGTGAAGGACTTGATGTCTTTAAATTCTTACATCTTAACATCTCTGATGGAATATCATCTACTGCTGCGGCAGTAGCTGAAAAGGATCATGTGAACCTTGAAGTTCTGAGCAAATATGTGTAGCTTTATTTTATACACTTCTGTATATGTTTACTCAACACACTAATTGAATACCTAAGGGACCTTCCTGACTCAGGGATGGAACCTGGGTCTCCCTCACTGCAGTCAGGCACTTTACCCTCTGAGCCGCCAGGGAAGCCCCAACTGAATACCTATTATATGTCAAGTCTGTGTGGTAGGCTAAGGGTATAACCATTAATAAGATACAGTCATAGTCAAATAACTCAGATTTGGATAGAGGAAGTAGTCAAGAAACCAGGTGATGGATTGAAGTGTATAAAGGCCACCCTATGGGTCAGTGCAGGAACTGTGGGAACACATCGTCGTAGGGGCTTGCTCCTGCGATCCTGGGGGTGGCAGAGAGAACAGTCAGGACTGTGGCTTAGATGTGTGGGGACAGGGGAGGCATGAGAGGAGAGGAAAGACACTGCATAAGAGACACAGAGTATAAAGCTTACTCAGGAGTGAATGAGCTGAAACTAAGAAAGGAATGTGGAATGTTATACAGAGGAAGGTTGGTTGTTTTTTTTTTTTTTTGGTAACCTCTGTAAATCTTGGTGAAAAAAAGATTTCACAGTGTGGCATGATAGAGGCACTGTAAAATCTGCCTTCCATGCATCTGTCTAGGCACACAATAACTAGAGAAACAAATAATCAACAACAATAGACTACATAATTACTACCCTTAAATAACCTTTGTCACTTTGGACAAGTAAGCGGGAGACAAGACTAAGGGTACAAGATTTCATGAGAAACTTATTCTGCTCAACGCGAGGATGGAACATAGTGAGACTAGGAGGCAACCGTGGAGACCTGGCTCCAGAACCTTTGCAAAGCCCCTCTTTCCCAGTCAGAATTACCAGGGATAGGCCTGCCTCCCTGGGCCTGAGGGTTGTGCCAGTCAGTCTTCCTTGACCCTCAGGCGATCATGATCACACTCACGAAGTGTTTAGGGGCGGAGGGGCTGGGGGAGGGGAGAATCAGAGCATCATCAAAAAATAAAAAAAGTCACCCTCCCATTCACCATTTAAGTAGGTCCATTTAACAACTCCACAGTGTCAACAGAATAAAAGGCGTGCTCTCAATGTCTAACAGCAGGTGTCTCAGAGGTGAGAGTGGAATAGCTGATTCACCATCAGCTCTTGCGTCTCTATACCTGGCGCTCTGCTCCTAAACCACCTGTCGACAGTATGATAACATTTGCGATTGGTGATGGGGGGGGTGGGGACAGTGAGTTTCTCAGAGCAATCAAAACCTCAGGCAGGTGAAGAGGAGAGAGGAGGGGATCTGTTTGGAATGAGGAACCTCTGTTTCCCCTTCATTGCAAAAGGTCTATTACTCTCCATGGCAGAGACAAGAAGCATGCTAAGTTGCTTCAGTCATGTCCAACTCTTTACAACTCCATAAACTACAGCCTGCCAGGCTCCTCTGTCCATGGGATTCTCCAGACAAGACTACTGGAATGGGTTGAAACTTCCTCCTTCAGGGGATCTTCCTAACCCAGGGATTGAACCCGTGTCTCTTACATCTCTTGCATTGGCAGGTGAGTTCTTTACCACTAGTGCCACTTGGGAAGTGCCAGAGACAAGAAGGGCTCCTGAAAAATGCCAAATTTAATGAGCTCAGATCTATGTGAAGTGGACTCAATGCAATTTGCTATTTGCACTCCTTCTTTTCTCTCTTGAAGAAGCTTGCGGTTTAAGACAGCTTATGGATTGCAGTGGGGACAGGAAGTTAATAAAAGAGGATGAAAAAGAAAAATCAAGCAGCTGTGATACACAGAGTGGTGCCAAGACAGTCGTTTTAGGAAAGAGTCGGGGACTTTCTTGGGGGCAGGAAGATTCTCACATAACATCTCAAAATGTAGGCAGGGGCTTTACCCCCTTGGTTCTTGGTGTGGAACCAGGCACACAGAAGGTGCCAACAAAGGCTGGCCAGAAAGAACAAATCTGAAGGAGCTGTCCTTGCATCATCCCCAAGGTGTGATGCTGCAGAGGCTTTGAAGGGACAGCTCTTCAGTTTAATCCTATTTGCTGAGATATCAGCCTTTTAATCTATATCAATAACCTCAGATATGCAGATGACACCACCCTTATGGCAGAAAGTGAAGAGGAGCTAAAAAGCCTCTTGATGAAAGTGAAAGAGGAGAG